>JANHAO010008131.1:0-19519 GCA_026873985.1 Saraca asoca | reverse complement strand
TTATTCTTCTTTATTTTCTACTACTTTCTCCTTTCTTCAATAAATCTGGATAGTTAAAGTGTAAAGATTCCAGTAATTGAAAAGATAAGGCTTCCCTGTGGGATTGACCCGTATTCATCGGTTTCTACTACAGCTACGTTGTGCGCTTACGGTTATTTAGACTAATACCACCCCTAACTCTTAATTCACTTTGTAAATTGGGAGTTGTAGCTTTCACTATTTTAGTCAAAGCTCTTGCTTTGCTATGTCATCATTTCAGGCTTTCAATCTTTCTTTTCATTTGTCTTTGGCCATACTTCTTTTTTTTTTTACCTTTCCTTCTAGCCGTTGGCATGGCAGTCCAATTTTCTCAGGACTATTTGATCAAGTGTGATCTTTTATCCGTCGGGTCATTCACTGAGCCCAAATTAGTCTATAAAGCCTGGGAAGCTCTTCTTGCTTCTTTATGATCAAATGGACATGTTAGTTAAGTCCCCAAATACCTTTGTTGGTTTGGCTTCTAGTGAAGTGCTGAGACATGTATGGCCTACTGCATGGGGCTTTAAGGTTGGATAACCGACTGCACATGGCTCCCGTGGATAGCTCTTTATGCTAGCCATGGGGGAGATCTTGTATAGATCTTGGATTATTTCTTCATGGATTTTCCATGATTTCCAGCTTGCCAATTGGACTCTTAGCGTCTTTTTGAATTGCTTTGGGTCTGGTCCAGGAGGAACCATTGGCTGAGGAGGGATGTAAGCATGGGCAGTCAGGCTCGCTGGTCTTCCTACTAGTAGGAGTTTGTCTCCTGGTAACTGGATTTCTACCTTTAACAATGGCTTTAGGCTTTATGCTTTTATTTCTATATTTCCCTCCTCTAATGTAAATTTACCTCATTGGACAAGGCCTTTTAATGAATAAGCTTTTTTGTATAGCTCTCAAATGTTGTATTGGATGCTTTCATCCGCTTTTGATGATTATGTGTATGGTTGCAAATCAATGAAATGCTTGCATAGCCAATCAGCCATAACTTTTGTGTGATGAACTTTAGCATACGATTGCCTCAATCAATAATAAGTAAAATTCAGATAGGTCACATGCGAGCTGTGCCTAGAAGAATCTTGTTAGCGAACTATGAGTAATTGTTCGCATGAGAGTTGTGATGAGTTTGTAGTGTCTTTGCGCTTGTGTGAGCTTTTTGAGTGTTTTGTAGTGTCTCCACACCTCAGCGAGATGATAGCTCTTCACTGGGTGAGATCGCATATTAGTCGAATCCATACTACAACAATCTTTTTGCTTAATGAGGCAGCAATCTCGTTGCTTAGTCTCACAGCAATCTTGTTGCTAAGCCTCACAGCAATCTTGTTGCTCAGTAAGATAGCAATCTTGTTGCTCAGTAAGATAGCAATCTTGTTGCTCAGTCCCATGACAATCTCGTTGCTAAGTGAAGTAGCAATCTCATTGCTTAGTCCTGTAGCAATCTTGTTACTCAGTAAGACAACAATCTTGTTACTCAGCCTCACAACAATCTTGTTGTTTGGTGAGATAGCAATCCTATTGCTCAGGTTAGGGATTGTACTATTTTGCTCCTTGTTTGTAGGATGTGGCTTACTGTGGATGTATCGACGGGGTAGGCTTCATGCCGTCTTACCCCCAAATGTATCTGCATGATGGTGAGATGAAAGCTTATTGCTAGTTTGGTAACATTTCTGAATTTTGGCCAATCGGCTACGAATAATATTGAATCAATCATAGGGTAGCTCTTTTTTCATGCAGCATTCCACGGGATAATCTATACAAAGATTTCATTGATCTTAGGAAAATATTACAGGATCAGAATATGGCTCTAATGGAGGGCTCTGACTCTCGATTAGCGATTCACTGAGTCCGCTGAGCTTGCTATTCTGACAGCCTCACCACATAATCCTATAATCGGCCTCTTCTAATGAGGTCTTCTATAGCATCTCTCAATGCCCATCATTCCTGGGTGGTGTGTCTGACCTCGTTGTGATAAGTGTAGAATCTACTTTGGACTTGGAGGGAGGCCTTATGGGCCTAGGCTTCCCAAAGTCTTCCTTATGCCTTTCTGCTACAAAAATCTTATCTTGTGTATCTGACAGGATATTGAAGCTTTTGAAGTGACCTTTAGGTTGAGGTCGCTAAGGCTTTGCCTTCTTCGTGAGCTGAGAATTGGGGTCGTGGCTAAGACTCTCATTGCACGTCTTTTTACTTGTGGTGGAGCCATAGGCATTTGCTCTTTGCTTGGGCTCCTCTATACTGAGAGTTTCCTCCCATCTTATTTGTTTGGTAGCTCCCTCATAGAATTTAGCTAGGTCTCGAGTTGGGGACTTGTAAAGGCTCTTGTACAGCTTTCTGTCCTTGCAGAGTCCTGTTGAGATTGCTATTAAGATCCTTTCCTTCAAAGGATTTTCTACAGAGTTGGCTTCATGCTTGAATCTAACTATATAATCCTTTAGCAACTCGTCCTTGCACTAAAAGATCATTACAAGATGATAGAGAGGCATGAGCTACCTCTTCAATGCCCCGATACTGGTCGATGAAGTTCTTTTGACATTCTTTCCAGCCATTGACACTATGAGTCGGGAGGCTTCTGAACCACACTCAAGGTATACTTCCTAACAAGGCTAGGAAGATGCAGCACTTAACCAGATGGTTAGTTGTTTGAAGATCTATCTAGACATTGAACACATCCAAATGGTTGCACAAGTCACTATTTCCATCATCCAGCGGGATCGCGGGCACTTTAAGTTTCTGTGGAAGGGGCTGCATTTTGTTCTCCATAGAGAATGGCAAGCTTTCCTCATAGTGAGGTTGATTATTTTGAGATTGGGGGGGGGGGTGTTCCTTTAGCTGTTTTAGCCTTTGGAGAACTTGCTTTATTATTGGATCCTGAGCTTCAGACTGGGGGCCAGAGCTCTCAGCTTATTATAAGTCCCTAGACCGTTAGTTGTGATGGTTTTCACGAGTGTCTTTCTGAGCTTCTTCACACAAATGCTGGAGTTACGCTATGATTTCCTTTTGCCTTTGACTATCTTGGGCTTGCACTTGTGCTAGCATTTTAATAGTTTCAGCCAGCTCTCTTATCATGTCCTCAAGAGGTGGCTGAGGGTCTACCGGTTGAACGGCCGGAGTACTAGAACTCCTGGTGGCCCTTCCTCTCGTCATTGCTGCTGGACAGGAAAGATGATTCAGAAAATAGATAGGCCTTTCCTCTAGCACCAATATGTTGATGGTGGAATCTGGTTCTAAGCTAAACTCCAGTCAATCGTGATCGATTCTTGAACCCTGAACTATTTTTTGATAAACTAAATGAGAGAAGAAGACAATGGAGAGGAAGGAGGGCAATGGCAGACGATGTTTTTAACGTGGTTTGACTAAATCTGAGTAGCACTGGACCCTATGTCCACAACAAAGTTTTATTAATTTGAAGAAAAAGTTTACAAAGCTTTTGCTTATCTATTTCGGCCTCTTTCCCCCTTTCTCTCTTCTAACAGTGATTTCTCTATTTATAAAGAAAGAAAGGTTATATGCAATAATTACAAGTTACAATTCTATTACATCAAATAATAAATAAACAAGACTCTCTAGACTACTGCAAACCAACTACTGTAGGCTACTTTTTGTGAGGCGGACCTCTCTTGTCAGCTAGAATACAGGCTTGATGCAAGCCTGTTTGGAACTCCATCTCATAGAGCTTTTGGTCTCAGGAGATGCTTTGTCTCACGAACTGAGATCCCTGATGCGGGATGCTGCTGTTCTTCAAACAACCAGGTTAGGCTTGAGGTTGGTGAGGTGAGCTCGAATTACATGCGAGTTGGGACTTACCGGAGCAATTTACTGAACATGTGACTTGGCACCTCACACTCTCATCCTTAGTGAGCTGGACGTCTTCTAGTGTGGACTTGGCTTCCATTGGGTCCTCTGCCTACTTTTGCAAGATCGATTTTCACCCACAACATTTAGTATTTGCAAGATTGGAAGAAAGGTGACCGAGTCAAGCTTTGAAGAGCACTTCGATAGTTAAGTTAGTAAAGTATTTACTAGATAGTAATATATCATATGCTGAAAGTGGGAGAAATAACCTTATATAGAGTTTTCTTATGCATAAGTAGTGGTAGGTAGTTCAAGTGGGTTTACTATTATACCCCTTTAATAATATTATTTATCATAAGCCAAAACTCTTATTTTAGATTCAAACCCTTGTAAAGGGCAAACTAAAATGCTTTTTAGTTGAGCTATTTAATTGAAAATGAGGGTTATTGAAAATGTTATAGGTGCCGCTACTTATATAGGCTTGTTGAGGTGGCTGATTAACTTGCCTATGCATGATCGGTCAATCCCATGAGACTATACTAACTAGTTGATTGCCCCTTAGGACCCAATTAATTGGTTGGCTTACATTTCAAGGTCGTATTTGGCCCAAAACGCTAGTCTAACCTATCTGGTGTTCCATTTGGCCTAGGTTTTAAGTTTTAAAATTTACTCTTACCTATTTTGTATTATTTTGGCTTGTCCTAGTCTAATCATATCCTCAGAGGATGTTACATATAGATATGTTAGTTTAAATTTAAAAAGATATACATCTGTTTAGAGTTATAATTATGACTTAAACAAGACTCAATTATAAATATTTTATATCCCTTTATACTTAGTTTTTTTTATCATGTTTATGCACTTAATTAAATGCTTGTAATTGGTTTTGTGGTTTGCTTAGCTTTTGAGCGTAATTAAATTTATTCAATAAATTTATACTATTTTAGATTTTTGGGTATATCTTGAGTTATAGACTCCAGTTTTAGGTGATTTTTATATTATTGAGAAGCTAAAAGAAAGATCTAAAAATGTCATGAGGAGTCCAAAGCCAGTTCATCCATTTTGGAGGTCAAATAAAGCCCAAAATTTGAAACAGAGTGTTGTGCTTTGACCCAGAATTAGTTTCAATATTTTCAGCATAAGTAGAGGTCCATCCATCATTTCGATGCAAACTTAAGCCTATAGGATATCTAAGACCCATTCTCACAACTTTCATGAAGGGCTTGAGTCAAATTACACCATTTTGAATTAGTATCATGGTTGTGGACTTAAGTGTTAAATTCTGTTATATCTTGGTTTTTAGCCTATAACTTGAGCTAAGGATCGAGTTTTTATGCAAGTTTAAGGCCATTGAACTTCCAAGAGACAAAGCTACATTTCATATGAAGGGACCTATATCCAATTAAGTCTTTTTCCAACCCTAATCAATAACACAATCAAGAGGCAGTGTAGTGAGCCACTATAAATGGTTTGAGCCACATTATAATATTTTTTAGATTCACTTTACATTGTTTCTAAATCTAAATTGGTGAAGAAGAGGAGCTCTACTAGGCCAAGACTCTAGCTCTAATTAGGTTTTTTCTTTCCTTTTATTGTTTTCTTTTATTTTTACATTAATGTGTGGCTAAACTTTCATTTCAATCTAAGGGAAATTCTGCACTAATTTTTTTGTTAATTGTGAAACTTGCTTCTAATTCCAATTTATTCCCAATTTAATTCTCTTGATTCTCTATTTTAATGCTCATAATTGCTTTGGATGATTAGTTACTAGGGCCCAATTATTTGTTCATTGTGATTTATTATTAGCTGAATTCCTATAGGCAATTTATTGTTATTTATGGCTATTTGGTTAGAATAGCAATAGGGTTTTAATTTGCTGTTAGGATAAGTCAATTTTCCTAGAGAATTGGGGGTAATTAATTAGTTTGTTGCTGGGGTAAATTGATTAATTAGACTTAGTGTATTTATATCTTAATGCTATTAGTAAATTAGTTTAGGTGTTGGATTTTTAGCAATAAGGGTTAATTGGGTGTGGAGCTAAGTTGGCCAATTCAGGAAGGAACTAATAAGAATTAATTAAATTTTAGGCTTAATTAGTTTCTTGGTTAAGTGGTCAAAGTGAGAATGAAATTATTGTGTGAAGAATCAGTTATAGAATTAGTTGTAGGAATTCTTTGGATTGAAGCTTTTTATTTGATTTCCTTTTCATTTCTCTTTTTGTTTGTTTGCATTTAAACTATTTGTTTGAATTCCTATTCTAATTAAATATCCAACCCCTTAATTTTACAATGCAAACATATTGAAATTGATTATTAGTCTTTATGGATTTGACCAGGACTGACCCTACTTATAAACTTAGGCAATTCAACATTATTATCTTTGTTGGTCTCGATAACCATTAGATTTTATTATATTTTCTTATTTTGCAACTTGCTAATATGATTAAAAAAAGTAAAAATCCATTTTTTCCTAATGATATTCATTTTTTCTCAATTTTGTCCTTGTAAAATATTATTTCTCAATTTTATCTCTTAGTTATTCAATTTTGTTTGATTTCATCTCTCTGTTAGTGTGCTTATCAATTGATAATGGATGACTGACTTGACATTCTTAATGAGTGATGAAATTAAGAAAAATTGAATACCACAGAGATGAAAATGGATGTTTACTCTAAAAACTATTTGGTGTTTCTTTAAATGTAGTTTTAAAGAAAAAAAAATTGGGCTATCTTCTAGTCCCAAATCTTACCCAAAAAATATATGAAATATTTTTTTAATATAAGAATAATTTTTTAAAGAGATAATAAATAATTCATGATAAATTTCAATAGAGATAAAAAATAATTCATCCCTTTTGTCTATTATTTCCTAACTTTTTTATCAATTTTCTTTCTTTTAATGTCATAAAATCTATAAAAATAGTATTAAGTTATTATTACATCAAAATTAGTTATTTTGCTGGTTTTGATGTAATTTCTTTTGTAAAGCCCAAAGATCTTTTTGAACAATTTCTATAATTTTTTTTTACAAAATTATGGGCTTAGGAATATTTAGAATCAATATGTAGAAGATACGTAAAAATGTATCCTAAAAAGATTGTAAAAAAATGATTTTTTTCAAAAACTTATAATTTTGTGGTATTTATTTCTAATATTTTCCTTATTTTTTTATTTTTCTTGTTTTCTTAAAATCAAGTATTTTTAATATTTGCAATAATGAGATGTAAGAAAGACGCCAAGGTGGATGTGTTATATTAAGCAAAGTAGAGGTGTTTTCTAGCTTTCTAGGTGTTCAAATTAAAGTTTTTCAAATTTATTTGTATGATATTTAATTTTTCTTAATTTTGTCCCTCATTAAGAGTGCCACGTTAGCCATCCCTTACCAATTTGATGGGCATCCTAATAGGGGGATGAAATTGGATAAAAGTAAATAAGCAGGAAATGAAATTGAGAAATATTTTTTATAGGGATAAAATTAAGAAAAATTGAATAACATAGATGCAAATGGGTGTTACTCTATTCAAAAAGAGTTTTTAAGGAAAAAAAGTACTAATATATATATATATATATATCATGTATTCTTGGTTGTTCAATGTATGTGTAACTTGAATTAATTTGAATAGTATATATATATTGTTAAGAAAGAATCATCTATGCATTTACTAGGAAAAAGAGCCATATAGTACTAAAGGTTCTAAATTTGGAGGAATTTGAGTCATATGACTAGAACCACTTCTAATAACACAACCCACCCATTTTGTAGCTTTATAAGCAACCTCATTGCATTCCCTAGGGCATCAGAGCAATTCAACATTATTAAAAGAGGTAAATATTTTTACTAAAACAAAAATAGAAATCACCCTCCAAGGGCAATCAGAGATTCCCAATAAAGCAACCATTACAACTTTACAATTGCTTTCAATCTGGATATCACAACCTCTAAGGTTATGAGAAACTAAAAGGGCCGTATGAATTGCTAATAATTCAATTGCAATTGTCGACAAACACTCAAAATTATCCTACTAAAGCCCAAATACTTTGCCCTCTGTTTTATAGCCTAAAATTGCCATTGACACAAGCCCATGAATCCAACTAGCATTTATATTAAACTTAAGAGTATTATAAAGGGATGGGCTCTATGTTTTTGGCCTAAAACATTAGCATTCAATAAACCCTCCACAAAGATCAAATTTAATCTTTCTCTTTTAACCTTCTCCCCCTCTTCACAAAACTTGTCATCCATTTTCTAGCAGAGATGAACAATATAGTCTTGGTCTACCATGCACTCATCATACATAACCTTATTCCTTAACTCCCATGTCAGTTTCCACTCAATATCAGTAAATGCTACTGTTTCTTACTTATCTTTGAATCACCAACATGTAGAGCCTTGGGTCGCCACAAATCACCAATTCCATAAACCTTAGCACCAAAGTTGAGTTTAATGCTACAATGTTGGTAGTCTTGAATTAGAACCAAAGATGGCACATGATTTTGCAACCTTTAACAAGATGCATTTTGGTTTTCGAAGTTAGCTCACAAATCAGGCACAATGAATTTCCAATTTCATCTAGAGAACCCATTCTAGACTCAAGAGGCAACACTTTGCTAATTAATCTCCATAAAATGATTTTGTAACATTGATGGAAATTAGCATTCGACAATTGTGAACACATTATGAAAATTTGACAATTTGTTGATGAATTACCCTAATGTTATTGTTGATTTGATATATTTGTTGTATTTGATTACCCTAAGCTTAACTTTTTGTAAGCTGATTTTGAAGTGAACAACTATAAAAAATTTAAAGACCAAACTATGAAATCATTCTTAACTGTCAGTATGTATAACTATAAAATATAACTAGCATCCTTTAATGCAAATAAATCCTAAATTAAAGTTTGATTTCATGACCTTTGACTGGAAATCATTAACTCTGAAATCCTTATATTATTATTCACCATCTAACCTTTTTAAATTTTAGGCATATAACTTTCATAATTAGGAACCAACCTATCACACAATGCTTTAATTGACATACCCAAGCCTATTATCCAAAAGTTATTATCCTTTATTAGTTGCTTACCTTACTGAATTTTAAGTGAAGCCTAAGATCCCTTAATAAAATCAGCTTCCAGAAGACTATGGTTACTTAGATATTTAGACTTTAAACATTTGACCCATAAAGAATTATCATCAAATACCATTTTCTATAAGAGTTTTTCCAACCAAGATTTATTAATATTCCAAAATGTCTTAAAACCTGAGACCTCCCCTCTCTTTGGGTTGACATGGAAAGCTCCATGCTTTATGGTAAAAGTATCAACTACTTTTCTTTTTGGCCCTCCATCAAAACCATCTCTATAAAAAATCTAATTAATCACATACCACTTGAGGCAATTTCAATGTAGACATTGTATGAAAATGGATTTGTTGAAGAATAGATTTAATTATTGTAAATTTGCCAACCTAAGAAAATGTATTCTTCCTCTAGCTTGTTAAATGAGTTTGAACTTTGTCAATGAAAAACTTAGAATCCTTGACCTTAGTTTTAGAGAGTAAAAGAGGAATGCCTCAATATTTAGCATCATTCTTAAGTGCCCTAATTTGAATAAACTTGTTCAACTCTTTATGGGTGACACTTTGAACATTCTTTGAGAAAAATACCCCTGATTTAGCTTTCTTAATCTTTTGGCCTAACCAACTTTCATAAGTATTTAAAACTTCTCACAAATGAATGACTTCATTCATATTTCCTCTAAGAAAGATGATAATATCATCCATAAACATTAAATGTGAAATGGGAAGGCTTTCCCTAGATTATTTAACTCCATGAATCAAACTCTCTTACTCAGCTTTAAACAAAAGCTGAGAGAGAACTTTTGACCATAAGATAAATAAATATTGTAAAAGAGTATCACTTTGTTGTAACCTTTGGGGTGAAAAGTCTAGAAAAGGGCTTCCGTTAATTAATACCCTAAAAGACACAGTGGTAATACATTATTCAATCTATTTCACAAATTTAGGTCTAAACCCAAATAACTCTAACACTTTCAAGACAAAACCCCATTCCACTTGATCATATGCCTTTTGCATATCAAATTTCAAAGGCCATCAAATCCCTATAACCTCTCTTTTTAGCAAAGTATGAATCACATCTTGGACTAACAATCCATTTTAGTTTTTGGCATCCTTATTTTAGTTTCTAGCCTAAAATAATGACATAATTAGACAAACAAAATATATTTTTGTGAGAAAAGATGACTATATTAATTTTATTTTGAGGCATTTTTAGAAAATATGTGCTAAAATTCAAAATAAAAAATTTATTCAAATTTTAAAAAGAGGAAAGTTACAATGTCACATACATCGATCTCCCTAAGTAAATGACACTCTAATGTATAAGGGTTAGCCAACAAATACAATTGAACTTCTCAATGATGTCAAACATAGCAATAAGCATTTTACTTTGGAATTGAAACTTTATATTGCTTTAATAGTTGCATTATGCTTCTATACATTTTTCACATGATTCTCACATGTATTTCTTCTATTAGATTAGTAGATTTTGATAAATAATATTTTTGAATTTATATAAATTAACTTCATAGGAGAGTTAAATGTATATCTTTAAAAATTTATATATCAAGTTGTTTCATGTTAAGAGTTCTAGGACGAATTTGTAAGTATAATCATGAAATCCTATTAGAGTAATTGTAAGTATTAAAGAGCAAACACCATAAATGAAATTTGGTGAGTAAATTAAGAGAAGCACGATAGTTGAGAGGATATCGCCATTGGGTTGAATGTAAGTTGATAGTATAGGATTAATGAAGCTTAAAGTTTAGGAGGATGAGAGGAAACAGTGGTAGTTTAATAGTAGGGTAAAGAGGTTTAGTAAGGATGAGTTATGAAGGCTATTTACTGATTGGAAGAGGTAGGTAAGGGTAGTTATTGTGGTTCATTTAGTAAAGATAAGGTTGTGGTGTGAAAAGGAACAAGTCTGGTGGGATAGATTAGTGCAGCCCAGGGGTTAAGAAATGTTCCTTTTAGATAAGTTGGAATTTGCGACTTGAGTCAAATCTCTTGGGAAGTGTGTTGTATTCCAAAGAGATAATATTTGCTAAAGTGGGATTGATATGGAAAAGGTGTCTTACTAAGTCAGTGATTTTCGATGGGTGAACCACAAGCTGGTTATGTTTCAAAGTTGTTTCCTTACTCATTTTCACTTAATTTATATTTTAAATATAAAAAATTAAGATTATGAGTAAAGCAATCTTGTCTAAATCATTTTAAATTTATAATTGTCAATTTTTTAATAAATTAAGAAGATTCATATTACTATAGATTAAATACACTTTTAGTCCCTCAAATATTATTAAAAGTTACAACTTTATCTCTTTATTTTTAATTTGAATAAGGTTACCCTCCACCTTTTTCCCAAGGTTACAATTAGCTCCTTATGTTCATCCTCTATTTTAAAAAAATGAAATTTACTAAGTATATGCCTATTAATTGATATGACTTCTATGTGGCACATACTTTACTTATGTGGACATAATATAAATGAAAAGAATAAAAAAAAATCCTTAATCATGTTTGTTAAACTTAAGTGACCATTATAAGCCTTAACCCAATGTGTTTTTTTGACTCTTCCTATTTAGACCACGAACACATATAAGTAAAGGAATGCGTCATATAGATGTTACATAAATTAAATAGGCATTCAACCAATAAGTTCTATCTTTTTTTAAGCATAACTTAATGAGAGGAGCTAATTATAACCTTAGAAAAGATAAAGGGTAAAATTACTTAAATTAAAAATATGAGGATGAAATTGTAAGTTTTAACAAAATTAGGAGACTCAAAGTGTATTTAAGCCTATTACTATTTGTAATCCTCCCTTGAGAGTTGAACATGCTACCAGGAAAATGTTATTCATAATGAAGTATAAAATATACTTTATCCTTTTAAAATTATCCGGAATAATATAATTGTATTCTTATGATAAGCAACAACCTATAATGAATCATAAACCCATAAGCTTGGGTCTTTAATCATAGGTCAAGGCCTTAGACCTTTCTCAATCATTATAATGACTGACGAAATTGAAGAATTTTGTGAGATCATAAATTTTAGCACCTAAAATTATCATATGAACTAAAGACACTTAAAATAAGTTATACACTATGTAATGCTGAGAATTCTTAGTGAGAGTTGTGGTCTCCCATGTTTATGGTTTTTAAGTAAGCATTTCACCACTATTATGTGGGGTTTGAACAATAAGGTCTCATACAGAGAGTTTTGGCAACTAGTGATCACTTGACTTGTGTAAAGTCCAACATGGTCATGGAAAATATATAACCTCTTTTCATTCTTGATAGAAAATCTCATTAAGTGTGGCTTGATAGAATTAGAGCAAGGCTATGCTCACAAGGCTTACAAGGATACGCATGTCATGCCTAAATCCTTGCCTACGAAAGTGGCTAAATCACTAAGCTCACACATATAATGAATTAAATCAAATTTGTGATACAGAGGAAGGCTTTTACCTTCCAAGAAACATAAATACTACTTGAGCTGAAGACTCTCAACTTAGTGAATACTCCTTAATTATGTGTTCCTTTGCAATGAAGTATCATTGTTTGCTATCACTGCCTTTTCATCATATAAATCCTATAGACCCCATACTTTGTTACATAATGCATTAAATGCAAACAGCTTGAAGAATAGTTCATAAGATTCATGAACTTTGCACATAGATAAAAGGTTATTCTTTATCCCGTAAATAACATTTTTCTTGCATCAACTTTAAATATTGTATTTTGATCTCCTTTTTTTTTTTTTTCTAATCTACAATATTTTTCTTCCATTTTTGTTCACCTACACAAAAGATATTGTAATTATTATGTTCCATAGACAAATGTTGTTTCCAATTTGATTAGAAACAACATATAGACTAGGGTGGAATCAAGAATTATTTTTTAGAAAGGTAAGATTCATATGCAAAGTGCAATTAAATATAATTATTTAATAAATTTAAGAATGATTAATTTTTTATAATGCTATTTTTAATATCATTTTAAATTCAAATTTATTAACAAAATAAGTACTTTGATTATTGTACTGCATGAAATTGGTTTAAATGATAGAATCCATGAAAATTAAAGTAGAAATCATAGGCTCAAATTGTATATGTTGCATGACATGTGATGTATTCACATGATCATACTATATGGGATTAGTTTTAATCCCATTATCCATTAATTATTTAATTTGTTTAAATAATTAATTAGGATAAACAAAGAGATAAATTTTTAGTGAATTTATCTAATGGTTATTTATTTTTTAGCACATTACCTATAGGTGGTTTTATATATAACAATTCCTTAATTTAAGGAATTTGAGTCTGGTTGAGATCAGGTCCTCTAGATAGCTTTTAAAGAGATGAAATGTTTGGCTCAACTAGACTATGTCATTGTGATTAAAATCTTAAAAAACCATTTTAAAATATTCTTGAGTTTGTCTTAAGAAACCTAAATTTAAGGCATTTTTGAACATTTTTGCATACTTGATTCCAAACTCATGGATACTCCAAGAGATATGATCCTTCACCTAAGCGTGGATTAGTGTCCTAAGATAGAAGAAGAAATAATGCAAATGGAAAATTTTCCATATAAGAATGTAGTAGTTAGTTTGATAAACATTGTGATGTGTACTTGGCTTAACATTTGCATGGTTAGTAGATTTTAAGATAGTTTTGAGATTTCATATCGGGGAGTAGCCAACGGGATAGCTAGAAATCTAATAGATGTCCAAAATATGGTTTTGTGCTATTTGAGTGAGAGTTTCAAGCTAGTAATGCTGATAACTTATGCACATAAATGAGCGCAAGTTCATAGTGAGTTACGTGTTAATGCTAGGTGGTGGAGTCATTTCATATTGTAGAAAGAACTAAGAATATGTCTCCTAACCTTTAATAATCTACAAATGATTTTATTGTATAGGGATTAGTTTCCTTAAAGTATTTCAATATTAGTGATGAGTTTATTGATGTATTTTCCTAAACCCATTACAAGAGATGCTTTTAGTAAGTATGTTAAAGGTTTAGGTTTGTAAGCTTTTAATATATTATTGTGTTGTAATTTACTTTTGGTAAAATAAAGTTATTTTTTCCTATTATTTATTGTCTTACGATGAAAGTTAATTAAATGTATATATTTATTGCCACCATGCTTGGATTATCTTTCTTGCAAGAGAAATCTGCCCCAACTCTTAAGTAGCAGATGAGATGAGACTTTAAGTGTAGGTGATCTCCTATATTGCCTAGGTAGTAAGTAAGGATTTATGGTAAAAATAATGTCACCTTAGTTGTGAGCTAAGATGAGACTCAAGGAGTTAAGCAAAAAGGATGTCCACACCTCTATATGGGTTGTATGAAGCCAGATTTGAGACTTTATGTATCAAACTAGTCATTTTGCAATGACTAATCTAAATTTTATATAGTATAATATACGAATATGACAAACCTTAAGTGGGAGCCCCATAGTAGCATACATTTCATATTGTATTGCTATAAGTCAACCTATGTTAGGGAGTGATGGAATGAGTCCCTCCTTTATCACTATGTGAGCCCTATAAGACTTATGAGTGTCTTACATTCATACCCTCTGGGACTAGGACCTATATTATGAATCTAAGGTTGGGTGTTGCTACTTTAGCATGACTTCCAAAGGACAAAAGACATGAATGTATAAAAAAAAAATCATTTGATCTTACACTTATAGGTTTGTGGCTCATATCCTAGGCAACTATACAAACTTGGGTAATTAGCGTAACCATGAGCACAAAAGACATAGATTGTTTTTTGCATGGCTTTAATTTAAGAGAGATTAGAGATACAAAAAATCTAGTGTGAGTAAATGATTTGGGGTATAACCAGACTTAAGGAGTGTCATGCTGGTTAGATGGTGACTTTGTATGCCATTTACTCACTAATACCTTTCTTGTACAATTGCACATTCCATTTCTAGTATGACTGAGAGATTAAAACAAATGTAGGATTGAGGAGTATGTATGCCTACATATGCAAGTGGGAGATGTTGCATGACATGAAATGCATTCACATGGGCATGCTACATGGGATTAATTTTAATCCTATTATCCATTAATTATTTAATTTGTTTTAATAATTAATTGTGATAAACAAATAAATAAATCCTTAATGGATTATCTGGTGGTTATTTATTTTTTAGCACATTATCTATAGGAGGTTTGTAGATAATAATTCTTTAATTTAAAGGATTTGAGTCTGGTTAAGATCATGCCTCCTAGGTAACTTTTAAAAGGAGAAATTTTTTTAGAACATATATGAAAATTTGTGTTCCCAAAAACCATCACAAAACCATTGTTGTTGCTTTCCTATGACCATTGTTTTACTCTTAAAGGCACCATCTAAGGCCTATGGGGCTTGGGATGTGTAATTTTAGTTGTGGAGGACTCTAGTAGCAACTCTACAACTGCTGAGAGATGCATTTGTTGTGATTGCAGATCTAGTGCAGATTTAGAGATTAAGAATTATGCATTTGTTCATGATTACATATCTAATATAGATTTGGAGATCAAGAATGTGGATGAGTTCATATGTACGTAGATTGTCATTGAAGTCAAGGTAACAAAGCTTCCACTATGAGATCCAAATGCTACAAGAGGTAAATATTGAGTCCCAAATTTAAAGAAATATTCTAACAGTATCAGTGATTTCTGGTGTGTCATAAAAATAACTATTTCAATATCTTACTAAAAAAATTATTTAACAAATAAAATGTAAAAGCAAAATTATTAGGCTTAATGAATTTTTAATTGAAAATTTGGATTAAGATATTGGTGTAAAATTTAAAATTATTAAGTATAAGAGGCATAATTCAAACGAATAAGAACAAATGTTGATTTAAAATCCATAATTATATGAATAAAAAGATATTATATATATTACATACAAATTTTGTATATTAAATTACATAAAAATATGATGACAAATTACAACTTTAATTCCTTAATTTTCATGAATTCTTCTTTTTTTTTTTTGTTTTTTGAAATTCTCCATTTTACATGTCAATTTCAATATATACATTTTTACAATTTTTTTTGGTCCTTTCTCTTCTTGTTTGTTTTAAAGATAGAAAGGAAACATGAACACAATGCTTGAAAATATATGAATGAACTTAAATTTAGATTCCAAGTTATCATTGTATCCTGGATAAACTTCAGGTCCAAAATATCATTTATTTGTTACATTATTTGAACTTCTTTTTTATTCATTGTTGGAGAATCATAAAATATGATAATTTATTTGTTATGTTATTAAGGAAATTAGTGGTCATTTTATGTTATTTATACTTTTTTGTTTCTGTTACACTAGATAACTCATTAAAAGTGAAAGAAAGACCACCTATTCTTGGATATGCAAACATTTCCTTTAAGTCTACTAACGATGTGATGAAGACATGACATATAAGTAGTCCTTACCACATGAATATAGATAGAATTTTGGGTTGTTGTATCTACATGTCATAACAAATTGCCTAAAATCTTCTATGATTAGCTCTTTCTACTTATAAGCATGCTTTGAGTCTTTGATCCTTAGATATGACGTATCCTGTTGTTTGATTTTCCATCATATAGCTTAGGAGAAATGCTTTCAATACAATCAGCATAGCTAATGTCATGAAGTCAGCTAAACTATGATGAAAAAGATCATCTCTCAGATATACCTTGTTTCTAGCAATTAGAGATCTGCATTTCAAAACTTGAACTCCCTGCATTCTATACTTAATAACTACAAAATATAATCTAGTATTAGAATTCAGACACTATGTATAGACTTAAAGATTTATATCCTTTGGAACACTGACATATTTTGGCCTTGTATTACTGGTGTTAAATATTACTTTTGCTAGATAGTTAGCAATTTAACTACATCCATTGTGTTAGGATTCACTCCATTGGAAACTAACTAATTTCTAATATACTATATAACACATAGTGTGATCACCATTGGACAACTTAGATCTTTAATTACATAGGGTTAAGTTGCACCAGCTTCAAGACATAGCTTGATCCATTTGATGACATCTTGTAGCTGAAGGAGTTTTGTTCTAAGAGACAATGTTGAGCTAAACCAAAGCACCTTAGAGTAACTACATTGTAAAAATAGATAGGAAATTGTTTCCTCTTACAAATGATAGAATGGGCAATCTATATGGATTGATACATGTCTATTATGTAAAAGAGTTTATATTGGTAAAATTTACTTGCTTCCAGAAAAATACTAACACTGTATCAGGTAGAGGAAGAGACTATAAAGCTTTCCATGGAAATTAGGACTAAATGCTAGAAATTTGAGAAGCTTGAACTAACAACTAATAGCCTTGTTTAATAGTATAAAAGCCTTAAGTTGATATTGTCTAGGCTAACCAATCTAAGGCTTCATAATAGGAAAGAGGAGTAGTCTAAATCTTTTCTTGATTTTCCATGTTATAAGCTATCTAGATTTTAGTTATGTCCTAGTCTCTATTGGTTCCAAACCTTAAATCCTGAATTGTATTAAGATTTTGTGGAAGTGAACTTGCAGTTAACCACTAAAACTAGCTCCTAAATGAGATTGAATCTCCTAAACTAACATTCCAATAGAGATTAGAAGTAGTAAGTGGAGCAGTACGTTGAATTATTTTCCATCTCCAGCTTGCATTTGAGTGAGAAGCATTAATATATCCAGTTTCCTCTTCCATATTTTTTAATTATAACCTGGCTAACAAGCTATTTTGGCTTAGACATAACCCTCCAAACTTGTTTAGCCTGCATTGCCTTATTTGAATGGTTAAGGTTCAAAATTCCCAATCCCTATTGATCCACTAGTTTTGCAATTTTAATCCCAAGCTATAGGATGAACTTTGTGTTGAGAATTAGTTTCACCCCACAAAAATCTACATTTATGCTTGTTTAAATCCTACATGTAAAACCTTAGGATTTGGGTTGTAGAGAAATGATACATTAACAAGTTTTGAAGAAATGATTTACACAAGGTAAGTCTACTAGTTTATGAGAACAACCTTGAAGTTTCCTTCTCACTTTCTCCACTGTGTCATTTCCAATATCCTTTTTTCTATTAGGTTCATCCACATATGTGTGTAAATATTTTCCAAACTTATGCATAAGTTGAAACCCTAGCGTGTTTGCCATTATCTTCCTAAATTTTATAAGGATGTTGGGGCTAAGCCAAATCTCTAACTTATTTTTGTTAATTGTAAGACTAGAAATGCATTCAAAAGTATCTAACATTTCATTGATTTGGTGACAACAATCAAGTGTGGCATTGAAAAATAGGATCAAGTCATTTGCACCCATAAGATGATCAATGGATGGAGCATTTTTGCTTGCTTTAATACGCTAACTATGCCTGTTCATCTCAACTTCATGAAGCATTTATGAAGCATGCATGACAAAATGTTAGTACCTAGGATGAAAATATAAGGGGACAAAGGGTTCCCCTGTCTTAATCCTTTAACTGGATAAAAACTCTCTGTTTGCTCACCATTAAAAATAACTCAATAAGTCATTATTGTAATGCATTGTTCGGTCATTTGAATCCATTGTGTCAGGAAATTCATATATCTAAATACTTGATCAATGAAAGCCTAAGACATGTAATCATATGCCTAGTAATGTTTCTTACCTTTACACTTCTTCATGTACTAGAATTGTTCTATTGCCAAGACGATGTTATCAAAGATTAATCTTCCTTTGACAAATGCATTTTGACAAGAGGAAATGACACCTACTATAACCCTTTGTAGTCTTAAAACTAATGCTTTTGAGATAAATTTGTAAGTTATATTACAGAGGCTTATTGGCCTATAGTCAGCATATGACTCTTGGATCTTTCCCTTTAGGATCAAATAAGTCATAGTTTGATTAAGCTATCTTAGCAAATAGCCTTGAGTTATATAAGACTGTATCATCACCACCACATCTTGACCTAAAATATGCCAAAAATGTTAGTGAAATCCAATTGTATATCTAACCAGCCTAGGTGCTTTATCTGGGTTAAGCTTAAATATCATGTCCTTCAATTGATCCACTACAAAAAGCTCTAAAAGATGTTGTATATGATGTTAAGTTAGTTTTGGAACTAAAATTTTCCTCTAGCCTTAAATCAGGTGGGGGTGTAAAAAAGAGTTTGAAAATAAGTAATAGCTACATTTTTTAGTTCCTCTTAGTCTTGATGCCAACCACCATCAGTATCTTTAAGCCTATCTATTCTATTTTTACTTCTTCTTGAACTGACAACTATAAGGAAAATTTTTGTGCATCTATCTCTATTTATTAACCATAACTTATGTGCTTTTTAAGCCTAAAGCACTCCTTGACAATGCAAATAGTATTCAAGTTGTTCTCTGGTGTGTTTTTCCAAATTGTGGTCACAAACTTGCCGCTGTTGTATTGATAGACTGATTTTTAGTTCTAAATATATCTGCAAGCGCACAACGTAGATGTAGCTAGTACCGGTGAATATGGGTCGATCCCATAGGGAAGTTTCGCTCTTTTTAAATACTGAAACCTTTACAGTTTAACTATCCAGATTAATTTGAAGAATAGAAGGAGTAGTAGAAAATAAAGGATGATAATAAAATAAAGAAAATAAAGATG
>JANHAO010008130.1:0-19521 GCA_026873985.1 Saraca asoca | reverse complement strand
TCTAAACTCAGCTGCAAACATGACAATTTAACTCTTAAAATGCTAAGTATGAGGATAATTAATTGTGTCAAATCTTGTGTTATCAGTGATCTCCTCTCTTGCCTAAGTAACCTCCTTCCTAGCCACCTCTTTCTCCTTCTTTGTAGCTTCAACTTACCGCATTGCCTCATCTAGCTTATCTTTCACTCGCGGTAGCTCATTGATGACCTTATTGAAATTCAAAGTAAGGGTGGACATGATAGCTTTGCAGTTTGCCTTCTTGCAAGATAGGGTCTCCTTGGCTTCCTTCCTGGCCATCTCGACATTTCTCAACTGGGTCTCGAGTAGCTACATTCTATTCCTCAGCCCCAACACCTCAGATGTCATGGTAGCCAAGTTGCTCTTAGGCTTTTTCTTATCTTTCTCCTAAGATAAGAGCTTGTCCGTTAGCTTTATTGCCACCAATGCACTCTGAGAAACTAAATGGTTAAGTTACCTTTCAAAGAAGCAAAAGAACTAAGGTGAAAGAACTAAACTTACCAGTATACTGTGACGAGCTATATAGCCCATCAAGCCCTCACCAGACATCTTCTCCAACTCCAATGGCTTAGAGTGGGTCCCTAGGATCAAGTCCATGTTCTCCCAAAGGAAGTCATAATAATCCCCTGCCTTAGGGCCAAGGCCGTCAAATTACTTTTATGACATGACCTTAGGTGCCATTAGTTTGGTTACGGCCACCACATCTTTCCCCTTGTCTACCTTTTGCTTCTTGGTAGAACGCTTGGATTGGGACTTTGCCTTCTCCCTATTACTAGGAGTAATTAGACCCACACCTGTAGGAGCTCTCACTGGCTCGTCTGGGACCTTGATCACCACAGGCTGCAAAGTAGGAACCAGTGCCTACAAGGTCCCTACTATTTCTACCAAGGAAGAAGATTAACTTATAACAGCAGGAGCTGATGTGGTCATGGTAGCAACAGGGTCAATAGACTACATAGAAAAAGGGACTGGTGGCATGAGAAGGTTGAGCCTCACCATATCTATGTACTCCCAAAAGTTTGCTAGGCCAACCACTTTAATTCTATGAGCTATGATGTCTTTAGTGTTGTCAAGGAGCTTGACATTTAAAGCCAAAGCAAGTTTGTGAGAGCACGGGAAATTCTTATCAAATTTGAGATCATTCTTGAGGCCATCCATAGCAATAAATTGGCCAAGCACTTTAACTTCTTCTACCCCTAATATCGGCTTGTCCTTACTAGCTCTGTCTATGAAATGAAATAGAATGTCAAACCAAAAATTAAATAAATATATGTACTGATGCAAGCTCGCACGTCTTTAGCTCGCTTACTAGGAATGAGGAAAACCCCAAAGTTATGAAGATGAAGAAGAGATGGGCAAGAAATATAAAATCAATGGGTTTTATAATTCCCCGCATTAGACTTGCTCTTTGCATCACCTTAGGGCAAGATTTTCTTATGGTCGATCTAGTGAGCTATGAGGTAGTATATCCCATCTCACAAACTCGACTTGCCACTACTTGTACCCTTGATATAGTAAAGGTAGTAGAAAACCCTTACAGAAGGAGGTGGGAGTTTATTCTTAAGATAAAGAAGAATAAGGGAGGTGAGTTGGGAGTAGAAATTAGGTATAAGCTGGAAGGGGCAAAGTTTTAATTTATTTAACAAATAAATAATATAAGGGTGAACTAGAAACCTAAGCCCAGTATCAAGATGGCGGGTGTTAATGGCGACAAACCCTGGAAGAGGATAAACTGCATGGTCATCAGGTAAGGGCACCCTGATGCCGTAGCCCTTAGGGAAGTGATACGTCAGAGCTATTCCCCTAAGCTTGTCAAGCATAACAGTCGAAGCATTATGAATAAACACCATGCGAGAAAGCTTCTGTCTCCTAATGGCTTGCTGACCCTCGGTAGGGTTAGGATGAGTCGTGAACTCCTTAGTAACCTCACCACTCCTAGAGGCCACTTCTTTAATGACACACATTTGCTCCTTACTCCAATCTGGAAAGTCAAGAACATTAGCACTCCCTACTTGGTGACCACGATGCTTATGAACTGTAGACATCTACATAGAAGAAGGAATAGTCAGGTCACTATAGGTAGACCATACCTAAAAGCTAAGGTTTCTATCTACTAATGGGGAATTTCCTATGCAACAGGTCATGCATACCTCATATCACCACACCTAAGACCCATACCATTAAAAACATGGGAGGCTCGACCAATAAGTCCGCCAGGTCACTACAACCTTGGAAATAGGTAGAAAGGTAAAATTTGACAATTTACAACCCTAAAACCTATAAGCATTTTGTCAAATAAATCACATGCCAGCTTCCACAAACAACAAAAGATGTGCAAATAAGCATTCAACAGAATCAACCAATGTGCAAAATTTCTTAGCAACTAACGGGCACACATCACCAAACTTTCCAAGCATTAAGACATCAAAAACTCACAAAGCAAGGCATTCATGAAAAATAGAAGCTTAGAGTCAAGGGTATACTAAGAGAACTTACTCTATTAATGGGACAATAGGAGTTCTGAGAAGGGAATGATGCATAAGACTAGTCCCTAGTAACCTAAATCTAAAGTATCTCTATTGCAAATTTGGTGAAGTAGAAAAGCAAAAAATGGTGGCAAGTGTTTGTGAGTTTAAGAGTAAAGTAAGAAGCAGAGTGTTAGATTTCAAAAATGACAAGTAAGAGGGAAAAAGGGTTTTCTCTCACTTTATATAGCTTACATAGGCTTACTGTTAGATCTAAAAATTGATCAACTACCCTTGATCTAATGGCCCAATGAATAACAAGGCTTAGTCATCACCACTCTAATGGTTATGGAAAAAATGCATGTATTAAATATGGTAATGATGGCATGGTTTGGCATAGATAGAATGATGGGACAGAAGTCTAAACAATGACATGACAGATCATAATTACTAGCTTTTACCAGCAAACTATATGTCCTAGTCTGTAGATCACACTAAAAGTTGGGGGCTAATGTTGTGGGTATTTTTAGGGCCATACAAATGAGCTGGTAAAAGCCTAATAGACAAGCCCAGTTGATAAGGGCCTAACTCATCCAGGATTAAGGTCGCTGGAGCAAGTCATCAAGTCACCAAATGTGAACTCAGATCATTGGTCAATAAGTTTAAAGCAACCTTACGTGTAGCTTCAGGTCATTTAGAACGAGGTCTAGCACACAGCTCGAAGCACACTTTCCTAGCCATTGTCCAGAAGCTCACTGTGATTCAATCCAAAAAGGAGTCAACTTTCAAATTTTGAAATTAATTAATGGAAATCTATTTCCAAATCAAATATTGTCTATTATAGAAGTGTAATCAATTCATGATTCTTTTTCATTACATTCAAATTGTAACACCCCAGACACTATAAAAAAGGGTTGAAATCATTATATAGGGGGACAATCAAGATATACTGTAACTCAGCCAAAAATATAGAGCAATGAACAGTTATGGACATAGGCATTGATTTAGGCCAAATCATGTTAAAAACTTTCTGGTGTCTTCTTATTCTTCCTCTCTCTTTTTTTGGTTATCTTGCATTCTCTATTTGCAGTTTGAGCTTTGGACTTTAGTTGACTAGATTTGTATGTCAACATTAATAATTTAAGTTTTCATTTGATTTTTTTAGAATTTAATTTCCATTATTTCTTTCCAATGCAGTAAATTCAAAATTTTTTCATACTAATCAAAATTAATATTCTTATATATATATATATATATATTAGCTATGGTTGGTTTCATTTTCTTTCTAATTGCATTTCTCTTTTTACCTTGGCTATCAATGCCTTCATCAATATTATTTTCCTATCTCTTTGTATTTGTCTATTGAATTTTTTAGTCATTGGATTTTTCACTCTATTACTACATGACCTTTTCTTGCTAAAAAACTTCTTTGTGTAATTTGCAGGTTGATACCTTGAAGGACAAGCATGCTTTTATTCTATCTTGGTGAAAAAGGCTATAATTTTCTTTGCTTTATCCTTCACAAAGAAATCCCCTTGGGCATAAACCAAAAAAGGATGATCAAAGCGAGCAAGAAAGTGAACGGAAACCTTAATGTTAAAATTTGTTAATTGAATGTGAAAGTGTTCCTTCATTATCCTTCATTTTATCAAAATGTCATTACACTAAAATTAAATAGTATGTTATAGATTTCATTATGATTAAGCTAAACAACAACATATGATAATGAAATGTTATTATGACAACATTAGTCATTCATATATATTCTCACTGATCCAAAACATCACAAGATTGAACTAACTCCATTTGAGCTGATAGTGTTCTAAATGTTAGAAAGCCTACTTATAAGCGAATACATATGTCATGGCTATCAACAAATATAATTATGACATATACACTCCCACTAACATGATATATTATAGGGCAAAACAACCCCATTTGAGTCAACATTACTCCAAATGGTAAAAGCCTTTCAATAGTGGAGTTTTATTACTATTTAAGTTAAGTATAAAATTTATCAAAGTTTCTCTCCAACAAAATTGATACATATGAGAGAAATAGGCAATAATAGAGTTGTGACAACATAAACATATGACGATAGGCTATCAAGCACTAAGACCTAATTCAAATTGTTGTCCCATAGAAAATACTAAACTTTACCATCCATGTTGAGGTAACTATATATATGTCTATTTGATATCAATCATAAAATAACACTTTCTACTGTCACAATCACATATTCATAAAAGATCGATATATTGACATTTTAAACATAGTTATTTCACCATATAAGATAAATTAACTACGATAAGTGAGTACAACATTTTACTAAGGTAAATATGAATGCCTATTCGATATTAATAACAAAATATTACCTAATACTATCACAAACACATATCCATAATGGTCATTAATTAACAAGCTAAACACAATTAGGATTTTTTTTCCTTTTAATCAGGGACTCAACTCTTACTCCAAAATAATTCAAGTATAAATAAAATATACATGAGCACAAATATATATATATATATATGTATATGATACTTGAGTACACAATTATGTTATTAACAATGGAAGCACATAAGACCAATTACACTTTATTATTTAATACAATTATGAGAACATAACAATAATTGAGTCTCTACCCATTTTCAAAAAAAATATATGAAATATAATTTTTCAAGATGATTCATTCAAAATCCTGCTACTTATTTTTTTGAGACAAACAAAAATTGATCATAATATGATTCATAATATTTGATTCATACCAAATAAATCGGCATATCACCCAATCCTAATAGAAGAAAACTGAGTTCCAAAATTTGTCTCATACAAAAGAGGGTCATATTCCATAAAAAAAAAAGAGTATTATATTATTCTGAGAGGTTTTTCATTTCTCTTATTTTGAAGATCTCATAATTATATCAAATAATGTCATATCGATATGACATGTCCATTATTTATATAATTCGTAAATCATAGTGTATAATTAAAATGTTTTCTTAATATATAAAATAATTTTCATTTTAATTTATCATGATTGACTCCACAATAGGCAGATGCACAACCAATCAAAAGCCACATGCATATACTAAATCATCAAGTCATTTGTCAAGTTTATCAAAATAATCAATCAGGCATGAATTTAATAAAAATTAAATATCAACATTAATTGTACCAAAGAAACATGACTTTAAAATTCATTGATTTTGTAAACTTGATGAAATAACATTTTAACTACATATTACTATTATAAATTAGCATGATTGATATGTCAATGTTTCATATCAACCTCAAACATATTTTTAAACAAGAGCTATCATACATAAAAATATATTATAATTGGTTTCATAATAGGTGGATACATAATCATAAGAATTATTTATTATAATTAATTTATGACAGAAAACAAATTTAAAGACCCCTAATCCTTATAATTCATCCCATAAAAATAATGACAGAAATAATTTGTATAAACACAAAAGATCTAGAGGAATTTCATCAAAATGTATTCATTATGAATATTTATGATGCATATAAAAGTAATCATCCAATATATTTCCTCACAATAATTATAAAATATGCAATTTTAATTTACCTTGTATTCACTATAATCTCGCTTAAGTGTCTTGAATTACAATGAATAAGCAAATTTTAATACCTCAAAAAAAATCGAGGGGATCGAAGTGAAAAAGTTTAAAATTTTGCTAGGGCTAGATTGTAATTTATTATTTTTCAAAAGGGTTTTATTGAAGTTAGTGGAAAGTCAATGGGGTTAAAGTGCAAATTTTCTCATTTTCTTTTTTGTATAAATTTTGTCCAGACCGGCCTACGATCTCTCGAAGCTTCTCCCTGTTTTTCTGTGATTGTCTTCTTCTTCACCCGATCTCTAGCCAATTGTCATACTCTCTTCAACCACCATCTCCGGTGAAATCCGATGAGTTAGGAGATCCAGCGTCTTCTCTAGCACTTCCTCTTTCCCTGGCACCCCGTTATTTGAAGCCAAAGCTTCCAATTAGTGCTGCAGTCAAGTTTTCTAGCAAGCCGTTCCTCTCTAGTCTGACATCTCTCTTCCTTCCCTTCTACTTCCCCGATGACCTTCCTTTTTTAGTGTTTTCCTTTCAATTGACAGCAGCAGCTTCCCTCCCCTGTTTTAGGCTTGATTCAACTGACTCCTCAATCAATTTGTCAGCGACGATCCAATCGACGCCGAGCTCCCCGCCTACATTTTGGAAGGTGGTGAGTAATCCTAGAACAAAAGATTTATTTCATAGCTTACCTATATTGAGTTTTCAAGATGATTTACTTGAAACCCTAACCCTCAGAGTTAAGGCATACTAAGATATTGCTATTTATCAACTCCAGATAAATTCCCTTTGAAGAATTGAGCACATCCACGGCTAATTTTTGGAGCTTTACCTAACTTAGGTTTCTAGGGAGCATATAAGGTAAGTGAACAATCATTCTCACTTAATGATCCCATGTGTAAATATAAAATAATTTTATTATATGGAATATTATTAATTCTTTTAAATAATGGGATTTTCTTATATGTTGAAGTGGTTTCAAAAGTATATTCATATGTTGTATGTGTGCATGAAATGATTTGCCGTGCTAAAATTATGCATTTTCATCTTACTTTATATTATTAAAATTGATGATACTACTTTTCTATACGATGAATGGATATATAAATGCATAACAGGTTTATGTATGTTTGATAAATATTGCTTACCCAAATAAGGATTTCATGCAATGTGATATTTTTAGATTAGTAATTTGAGATACTAAATCCATTGAGAAATTTATTGGTAACCCTCTAGTGCACTTGTGAGTATGTAAATAGCTAATGGGAAGCAATAAGGAAGCAAATGTAGGGATATATACGTTCATGAGCATCCGACTGTTGGATGACTTATGATGGGAATTATGTCATAATGGTTACCATTTTAAATTTATTTTTTGGAAATCTAGTTCAATGGATTTTTCACGATAGCCTAATTTGATACTTGTTATCATGTTGTGGAATATCACGCTTTTAATTGCTTGATTTTCTTGTTGAATTATAGTTTTCAAATGCATACTGAGATTATGACTGCAGAACAGGTAAGCATATCTTCACAATTATATTCTCTCTCTCTCTCTCTCTCTCTCTCTCTATATATATATATATATATATACTTTTGAGCATGATTTTTAAATGGGATTTTGAGTGATTATGGGATTGTTTACTCACTATGTTTCAATAAAACTCATCCCTTTCTTTTTCATGTTTTTTAGAGCCTCTGAATTCTATCACTACCCCTCCACCTTACACTGATATAGGGTCTGCTCTTGGATTGAGTGGACCGTTCCTATAGAATATAAAGGTATATAAATGGTGAAAAATCAATGACAGTTTTTAAGATTGTATATGCATGTATTGTGTATGAAAACTAGATGCCCAATAGGATATAAATTATATAGTTTGGGCCACTACATTTTATTATGTTATACAGGTTGTGACAGGCATGTAGTCTCTTGTGTTATGATATAGACCTTGAGGCCAGGTGTCTGAAAAACAAAGGAAACTCTGCCAAATTTTTATTAAAATTTGATATACAAATACTTTGTCATGAACTGATGAAATAGTGAGTCGTAGATATGTTATTTGCATTGTAAGGCTTGTAGGAGGTTTCTTAATGATGACCTTTTATATCGATCACGTTCCGTGAATCAAAGCATGACACAAATCGATTAAAAAATAGTATTGTATTTTAAAAGTTAACACTGATAGGCCATTTTAAATTATAAAACCACAATTTTCAATCTAATATTCATGTTATGGTAAAAATATATTAATAATGTCATATTGATAGGATGAATACATTATCAATATATTGCTCTCTCGAAAATTGTTCATTTAATCATTACAAAATTGTAATTGATCTCATGATAGATGAATTCTCAATTATATGACCATAATATAAATAATAATAGATTCTCAAACAAAAACATAATCCTATAAGCAAATTATCTTAGTAGGTAGATAATTCAAAATTGAGAATATGATAAATATGTTGTGCATCATCACAGGAGAATTTGGTATAAAAATTTCAATAGGAAATCGGAAAAGTAATAAATGGATTCTGAGTCACACAAAATTTATATCATGGGATTTTAACAATAATAATATAGAACAAAAATAATATTTTTAGTTTTTCTCATTTACTTTTAAAGTTAGAATACATTACATGATACTCTACAACCATCATATGGGATTCCTCATCAGCTTATTTAGTTGCTTATCCTTGCATATTGTCAATGACTGATTCATATAATTTTTAAGCTATTCAAAAAATAATTTCATATAAGTTTTTATCCCATATTAAATTATAAAATAAAACGTTAGAATGTCATATTCTGTCATTTTTTCAATATATATATATAATTGATAATTTAATTTATACAATATTCTATATGATTGAATCTAAAATTAATATAATTTCAATCACATAAAAATAAATAAAAATAATTTGGATTAAAAAATATCACATAAATATATAAATTATGCTCATATATCTAGTTCTCAAAAATAGAGAATATAATTTAAAATTAACGAAATATAAAACTTATATAACTAGTCTCGAAAATAATTATAGAGTATAATATATAATTAGGTTAATACGATAATCACTGTTTAAAATCACATATCTTAAAATTGATCAAAAGAAACGCATAATAGGCATAACAACCGCCATCATAAAAAAAAAATTCCAATAAGATATTCCACAATCAAATTATGCCATCATAATAACATGATCGCTTGGTTTGTGTGATTTCAAGGCACCGATTTATGCCAGCCATCGTCTGCAATTGTCAACTCCATCGGCAATCTCCAGACCATTCATCAGGATTCGTGGCACCAATTCTCATGTAACGAGACCTTCCTCAACCTTTTTTCTACGAAAAGAGTCTGCATAATCAGGTCAGAAAACCCTCTTGTAAAGGGAATAGAGAAAACAGTTCACAATCCAATTTTCATGGATGCTTTTCAAAATATTCATCTTTCAACCTTATTTAAAATCTTTCTCACAAAATTAATTTAGCTAAAAGTATCAGAAAACTTTGAATTTCATAAAAGAATTCGAAGTTCGGGCTAAAATCGACACTTCATATCAAAAAAATTCTCTTCAAATAAGTGCTAATTAATTGTGTTGCTTACAAGGAATAAAAGCCTAAAAATTTTGACCAATTATTCCAAAAATATAAATTCAATTAAGAATAACATAGATTCATCACAAAAATAATATATAATTATAAAATATGATTAATCGAGCATTGATATCAATAATAAAAAATAATATTAGTCACAATCTTTTTCAGATCTAATCACATATTATAATATGTATGTATATAAAATAATAGATTTATAGTTGAATGCGCACATTATGATAATCTAATATTCATAATTATATCTTTGATCTTTGTCTATAATCATTGTGAGAGAGAGATAAAAAAGAAGAAGAAAAAAGATATGAATTCCTCTCTATCTTAAATATCGCACTATGTTATATTTGCTGTATCAATAGAACAACAATAGTAACATATAAGTTGATATTAGAGACCTCTTCATGGGAGAATAAATTAGGTTAACTTTTCTATCATTAATAGTCTAATAAACAAAATCTACATAACAATTGATCCATGGATAGTTTAATTATCATATTAAAGTCTAATAATAAATATGATCACATATTTAAATTGTTAAATAAAAAATATTAATTAATATTTGATAATCATACTTACAATCATTATGCTATTTTAGAATATTATTCCAACTTGTTTTCCGCCATTTAATGATCTATAAATCCATGCTATTCTTTAGGCAAATCACTTGAAATTCTTTCCTTAATCATTTATCATTGTGCTCATTCATAATAATAATTTTTCTTTTCTAATATTACAGGCAATTAGCTACGCTAAATGGAACCCTTCATGGTCTTCTAACTTACATTGCTGCTGATGGTGAACTTTTAATTTAGGAAGAATTCGACATAGAGACGCGTCATCTCAATGGTATTTAGTTCAATATTTTTTTTTTTAAATAATTATCAATTATTTCTTTTATAATTTTTTACAATATATTAAATTGAATCAAAATAAAATTTTTCAATAAATGTATTTGTGGAAAATTTAAAACATTAAAATATATTTTGAATCAAAATAAATTTACTAATATAAAACATTCAAATATATTAATTGCAAAGGGAATTTCTTCAAATGCGTAAAGGAAAAATATTGCACTTTTACAGTTTTTAATATTTTTATTTATTGTCAAATTAGGGCACAAACACTAACGTTAGAATAAATTTTTTATTTCTTTTTGAATTCTCCTATGGGACAAACACTTTTAAAGTATTTTTTATTTTTTTATCGTCTCAATATATTTAATTTGACATTTTTTATTTTTAAAGAAATTGCTTAATTTATGAATTTTTTAAATATATTAATTGAATCAAAATAAATTTTTTCAATAAATATATTTCAGGCAGGAAAAAATATTAAATTTTTGTAATAATTATTAGGATAAGTTAAGAATGGTAATTCTCTGTTATCATTCCATTTAAAAATATATTGACTTATTTGCTTTGACTTCTTTTGGTGTGCAACAAGCATAATGTCAGCATTATTCGTCAATGTGGATGCATGTCTCTTGCTTCATTATTTCAAGTATAATAGATGCTTGAAAACATAATCTGATTTTGGACAGCTCTTACCCCTTTAAAAAAGGCTTAATTACTCCAAACACGGGTATCATAAATTGTTATATGTTTATTCTAACAACCCTAAACTTAAAGCATTTTCTACATTTTCGGAAGTCGTAATTTACATCTTTCAAATCAATTTTTTTTTTCTCTCATCAATTATTGTTATCAAATTGTTATTTGCTATTCGTTATTTTTTACCAATAGCAAATGGATTATGCATTGAGCTAACTCCAGTCTCCTTTCTCTATGTTAATATGGCTAAATTATTCTTAAATTTACAGGTCTGGAAGTTTGGGAATTGATAAGCATAGGTCTTTATAATTGGCACTCCTGCTGGTATTGAATTTGTAGTATGTTATTACTGTATGTTTCTGCTTCTATGAATTATTTTTAGCATCCAGTTGTCACAGAGATATATATATATCTCCCTGCTTTGCCTTTAATCTTATGGTAACCATTTTCCTTTATTTTTCTTTATATGCTTTCAAGGCTCTTGATTTATACAACACACTCATTATTTTCTATAATATCTAGCATCTTTTGCAATATAAATACACACAAAAAAAAAAAAAAACTGCTGCTAAAGCAAATTTTTTTTGTAGTGTCAAGAGATTTGATATATGTATATCATTTATAACTTAGTTATTCAAAATATTTAATTTTATTAATATTATATCTATAAGAGGGGTGTTGAATTATCTAAAAAACAGCCTTAAAGATAATGTAAATAAAAGAGTTTGAGTTGAATAAAATATCTAATCCTAACGGTCCTGATTAAACACTACCTACTTTACGCTATATATTGATATCTACCTTCTTTGCATAACAAACTTTACATTACATTGTAGATTTTACTAATGGAGAATCTAAAAGTAATTGGTTCTGGTAACTACGGAACGGTGAGGCTAGCAAGAGATCATAAGGACGATCTTTTAGCAATCAAGTTTATCCAAAGAGAAAAGGTATGTACGAAAAAATAAAATTAAAAGGGATTTGATTTAGAAATACAATCTTTATATTTTCTTCTTAATAATAAGTTTGTTTTTCTTCTTAATTAATATGAATTCTAAATGTTTGCAGATTGACAAGAATATTGAAAGGGAAATCATAATCCATCGTTGTTTAAATCATTCAAATGTTATAAGGTTCAAACAGGTAAAAAAAATGCTACTTTTTCACGTCTAAGAAATAAAATTTTCACATCTATATACATAACCTATGAGTTTTGAGAGAATAGGGAAATGGTGTGAAGCAAATTTAAACCTGAATAGGGAAATAGTAAATAGTGAGAAGGAAATTTAAATTCCCCTCCCTTGTATTTATCAATTTGACATCTGAAACTATAATTTGGGCATATAAATCTTAAATCTAATGTATAAATTAAGAAATCTCATGAAATGGAATTAATCTGAACTCTCGTGAGCGTGTTTTTATTATTATTTGAGAGGGTGCATGGATATGTTTATATAATAATTAAAAATTGTAAAGAAGAGCAGTAACAAAAACTGTTTTATATAAATTTTTATGTTTTTTTCCTAACCTTTAAAAGAAGTTGCCAAGAACAGAAACAAAAAACCGTGTGTGTAGTTAAAATATTATTTTTATCTTTTAGAGATGTAAATTTTTTAATTTAATTCTTATTTGATTTCTACTGTTAATTTTGTGTTTGAGAGATCTAATTTAATTCAATTAAATCCATTTATTTTAACATTGCTAACAAAATTGATGATGAACGCAAAAATCTAATGTGACACTCTCTAATACTTACATGACACCCTTTATATGTTAAATTTATCACATAAATTTAATTTAAAAGTAAGGACATTAGATTATCACTCTAATTTTTTCTTTTTATTATTTAATAAAATGTTAATTTAATCCACATACAGACTTAATCTTCCTATTTAGTAATACCACTCCCCATATTTTAAAATAATAGGTATAAAAAAATTATATAGATTTTTTATATTATTTTTAAGTTCTATATCTTTTACAGAAAAAATTATATCTATTATAAGTTTCTAATATTAATTTTAATTTCATATTGAAATTTTAAAATAATAGATAATAAAAATTATGTAGATTTTTCTATTATTTAAAAAGTATATTTTTAAAAAAATTATATTTATTATAAGTTTCTATTGAAAATTTTAATTTTTTATTTAGATTTTACTATTTTCTATCATTATTTTTTTATCTATGAATTTTTGGAACTTGATAGACATAAATGAAAAACACATCAAGTCTCTTTTACTATCTTTCTATCTAATATATGTTTTTTAATGTATTTTTATTGAGACTTTACTTTTTATTGTTAAAATATTTACTCTTCATTGTTAAATTATATTTTCTTATATTTCAATAAATATTTCAAGATATATCAAATTAATTATTATTATTTAATTTTAAGGGAAAAAATATAATTTTGATTTTAAGATGAATTAAATGCAATCAATTTATAGTTTAAGGAACAAAAATGTAATTAAGCTAAATATTACTATTTACTTCCATTTTCTTTTTGAGGGAAGTAAGATTTTGAATTAAAATTGATTTCATTTTGATTTTAAGGTAACCAAAATAAAATTTTATTTTTAAGAGGTCTAAATACGATCGATTTTTATTTTAAAGGATTAAAAATATAAGTTAGCCTAAAGTAAGGATACAAGATTATTACTCTAGTTTCTTCTTTTTATCATTTAATAAAACATTATTTTAATTTACATAAACATTTAATCTTATGCTTTATGTTATATTTAGTGTCCACACAAGGATTGGAAGAAATTGTACTAAACTTAGACTATGAACTTTCAAATAATTATTTTAGTTAACAAAATGCAAGAGATAGATAGATAAAAAGATTTAATTAAAAAAAATTTAATCTGTTGTCAATTAAATTAAAAATTAAAATTGAATAAGAACTAAATTACAAAAATTTACATCTGCAAAGAATTAAAATAATGTTTTAGTCTCATGTTTATTTCATTGTGATTATTAACTTGCTAAGTAAGTTTCTTTTCTTTATATATATATATATATATATATATATATTAAGTTCTAGAAAAGCAAGCTTAATATATGGTTGCTGTTGCAGGTGTTGCTGACTCCTACCCATTTAGCAATTGCAATGGAATACGCTTCAGGTGGTGATCTCTTTGACAGAATATTCAACGCTGGCCAATTACACGAAGAAGAGGTTTTTCTTTTCTTTCACCTTTGATCTATCAGTTTCAAATTTACCTAGTGATTGATTAAAATAGATGTGTTTTTTTTATATTACAGGCAAGATTTTTCTTCCAACAACTAATATCCGGAGTGAACTATTGTCATTCAATGGTATATTGATTTATATATAAACTTAGAAATTATCATATATTCTTTTATTAATTTTGAAATCTTTTATGTCCTAGTGTCATCTAAATATAATTGCTATATCTACAGGAAATCTGCCACAGAGATCTAAAGCCAGAAAACATTCTCTTGGATGGAAGTGCAATTCCTCAACTTAAAATTTGTGACTTTGGTTTCTCAAAGGTATTACTATATTAACACACAGTTTTTTTTTTTTTTTTTAATGTATATATATTTTACGTTTGTCATTATTTATTTACTTTTCTTCTATAATTAAAATTGATCTGCAGTCCACTTCAATGGAATCACGAACAAAATCAAAGGTTGGAACACCTGCATATGTCGCTCCAGAGATATTTTCGGGAATGCCTTACGATGGAAAGGTATATATAATTGGAGTTTCATGCTTTGAAAATTATGTTCAAATAGCAAAACGTTATAGAAACACGTGGTTTGATTGAAACTCAATAATACCTTAATGTTCTATGTTATTACAGATAGCAGATATATGGTCTTGTGGGGTGATTCTTTATGTGATGTTATTTAGACGATTACCATTTGAGGATCCTCAAGATCCTACAAACATCCGAAGTACTGTTAAGGTAAGATGACATTTGTAATTTACCAGAAAAAAATGATAATTTTATTGCGATTGATATTCTTGAATTGCATACGGGAAATTGACTTAAATTCTGAATATTTGTTTGTTGACAGAGAGCAATGAATGTTGAGTACTCATTTCCCACACATATTAAAATATCAGAAGAATGCAGAAATCTTCTCTCCCGCATCTTGGTTGCCAATCCTGACAAAGTATATATGTACACCAATTACTTTTTATTTGTATCACTAAGTCATGACACTACCAATCTTGACAAAATATATATGTACATCAATTACTTTTTATCTGCATCACTATTTCATGACATTGTGAATCTCATCATCTACATATAAACTGATTTCTGATGTTTTTTCATGTTGAAGAGGATCACTATGTTGGAGATAATATGGCACCCTTGGTTTCTAAAGAATTTGGACAGAAACATGATGTTAGCTGCTAACAATAAAGCCTGTAAGATGACACAGATGGAGATGCCAAGTCAGAGTGTTGAAGAAATTGTGCAGATCATACAGGAGGCAAGAATGCCGGCACCAACATCACAAGCCTGCTAATGAAATACAACAGGCCCAGAATACGTGTGACTGAGGCAATGGCCGAGTAGATATTGTTAATGGAACTCGGGCGTAATTATTGACAAATATCACAATGTTCAGTGCATTATGGGCATTATGATATACTCATTATTTCTTTTTGGTGTTGATATTATGTTATTCTCGGTCAACATATACATTCCAAATCTAGTTTTGTGTTTATCATGATTGTTTAAATGTACAGACAGATTTTCAATTATAAAAATGCTTTGATTCTTTTTGCCGATAAAGATTATGGGCGTTTTTACATTTTATTTATTTTTTAAATGGTTTGAATATATATCTGATGTTATAATAAATGTAAATATACTTTAATAATTTTGAATATTATTTAATATTTAGTAATATAAAAATAAAATTTTCAGTTTTACTATATTCTTTCTAAAAAATTGAATGAAAATATAAATATACAATATCACACAAAAAATAATAAAATAATGGATGATTACATATAGTGATGAAAGAATATCATGATAAAAACACAAATTAGATATGCATAATTAATTTTGTGGTGTGTGTATATATACATACATATAAATAAATTGTATAAATTAATATGCATTATTTTAAAATAAAAATCAAACCTAAAATTATATATATTATAATAAGAATGCATACATTTAACTATATTAATTAAATTAAGTCTATTTATTTGATAAATTGTTTTTAATTATGTTTATATTTTAATTGTTAAAAGAAATTTTTATAACATTATTAGTTCATACATTTTATAAACTTGTAACTAACTATATTAATTACATTTAACTATATATACGTTTTAATCGCTTGAATCCATTATAACGTGATCGTTCAGCAAACACATTGCAAATATTAATTTTCATTTATAGAAATCCAAATCTCAATAAGTAAAGAATTTTTACAATTATCTTAATTGCATATATTTTATCATTGAGTATAGATTTTAAATTCATTTTTTATGCTTTTTAATGATATACATTAAGTACACCAAATTTTATTTAACTAGTTTGTAACCCATGTAATGCACAAAATTGATTAATTTTATTTAATAGTATTTTATAATACGAATTTAAATTTTAAATTATAAGATATTCAAGCATATGTGAATTCTATCCTTATATGTTTACCTTATTGATCGCATATGTAATGTGCGGGTTAAACTTGTCTTGATAGTTTATGCATTCAAGAAATATACTAAAATTATCCAAAAGCATACATGATATTGAAAAAAGGAAAACAAATTTAAAGATCAAATTGTTTACTTTGAGATTTCAATGTGTTTATAACATTTCTAATTGAAAATTATGATTTATAGTATACAAGATTTATTAAACTTAAAATTAAATATAAAATACAAAAGAAAGAGAGAGAGAGAGATATATATATATATATATATATATATACTTAATTCATTGCATAATCTACTTGTATATATAGAATTATTCTGTAATATAATATAATGCAAGATATTTTCAGATTTCATCTGCTTGTTGCAATAGATTTTAAATAGTATTTTTTTTTAACCGTAACCAAATTGAAATTACATGATCAAAATGAATATGGGATGAAATAAAAACAATGACAAAGGCAATGAGGGTTGAAATTAAGAGGCAGAAAATACCAATGAAAAATGAATGTTTGGAAACAGAGTCAGCGATTAAATGATGTTTGAGAGATAAAAGTAGGCTCAAGTGGAAATATCAAAGTTTTGAGAATCAGAAGTATTAGAAGTTTATCAGAAAGAGAAGGCAAGATCAAGCCACGTGCAACAAAGTTTCAGTTTCACTGACTTGATATTGATCAAGTGAGTGAATATGGGATGAAATGAAACAATGACGAAGTCAATGAGGGTTGAAATTAAGAGGCAGAAAATACTAATGAAAAATGGATGTTTGGAAACAAAGTCAGCGATTAAATGAAGTGTGAGAAATAAAAGTAGGCTCAAGTGGGACGATCAAAGTTTTGAGAATCGGAAGTAGTAGAAGTTTATCGAAAAGAGAAGGCACGATCAGGCCATGTGCAACAAAGTTTCACTCACCTTGTATTGACAAGTATTGACAAGTAAAACCAACGTGTCTGGATTAACAATAAGGGTGCATTGACGAGTAAAACAATAAGGATCGAAATGCTGTGATTAATATAATATCAAGATATTTGATATATGTATATCATTTATAAATTAGTTATTCAAAATATTTAATTTTATTAATATTACATTCATAATAGTAGTGTTGAATTATCCAAAAAAAACGTCTTAAAAATAAGTTAAATACAAGAGTTTTAGTTGAATAAAATGTCTTCACCCTATTGGGCCTAATCAAACTTACTTATTATATTGATATTTGCTTTATTATGTATCACAGACTTTACATTATAGTGTGGATTTTACTAGCGGAGAATCTAAAAGAGGTTGGTTCTGACGGTGGGATAATGAGACTGATAAGAGATGATAAAAATAATCTTTTAACAATTATGTTTATCCAAAGAAAAAAAAGGTATATATGAAAAGATAAAAGAGGCATTTGATTTAGAGCTACAATCTTTATATTTTCTTCTTAATATAAATTTTATTTTTCTTCCTAATTAATATGAATTCAGAATGTTGAAAGGAACATTATAATCCATCATTGTTTAAATATAATTGATAGAGCAATTAGGGAGTATGGAAATGATAAGAAGGAAATTTAAACCCAAATAAATGGTGAGAAGGGAATTTAAACCCTCTCTTATGATTATCAATTTGACATCTGAAACCATAATATGTGTATATAAATCTTAAATCCAATATACAAATTAAGAAATCTCATGAAAGGGAATTCACTACAAGAAAAATAGTATTTTTCAACGGACATTCCAACGGATCGGAATCCGTTGAAATATTCCAACAGACATTCAAACGGATGTGATCCGTTGGAGTATTCCAACGGAAATTACAATGGCTCTGGAATCCTTTGGAATATTCTAACGGAAATTCCAATGGATTCCATATCTGTTGTAATTTTCGTTAGAATATTCCGTTGAAAAGTGAAAACTCTCTGGTTTTTATTTTTTTTTTAAAAAAGGTAATTTCAATAGACATTCCAACGGAATTGTCCATTGGAAATAAAAAATAAAACGGCGCATTTTACATTCCTCAAACGCGCTGTTTTATTTTGATTTCCAACAGACAATTCCGTTGGAATGCCCGTTGGAAATTTTGAAACCCTTATCAACGTCCCCTGTTTCATTTTTCTACAGAATTCCCATTTCATCTCTCGTGCTCTCTCATCTCTCCCAGCTGTGCTTTCTTCATTCTCCCTCTCTGTATGTTGTAGATTGAAGCCAGATTGCACCGTACCACTTGTATCTTAGCAAGGTGAGTTGAAATTCTTCGTATGTATGTATGTTTATCAATGGTTTAAGCTGTAAAATGAAATTTTCATTCGATCTGTGTAGTTCGAGCCTGTGTTTGTGTTTCAATTGTCTTTGTGTTTTTGTGCTTCAACCGGTAGCTCAGGCAAATAGGGGATTAGGGTTCTCTGGGCCTTTTGTACACAGTAGATACACTGCTTTCAAATTCTTTTCTTTTGCTCAGGTGATGTTGTTCGTTTTAAATAACCGCAAGCGCACGGCGTAGCTATAGTAGAAATCGACGAATATGGGTCGATCCCATAGGGAAACCTTGTTTTTTCAATTACTGGAATTTTTACACTTTAACTATCCAGATTTATTGAAGAAAAGAGAAGGTAATAAGAAATAGAAAATAAGGA
>JANHAO010008129.1:0-19541 GCA_026873985.1 Saraca asoca | reverse complement strand
TTTTTGATGTATTGGCATTTTGCCAGATGTCCGAAAAATAGAGGAGGTTCTGCCGGATTTTCGGTAGAATCATAATGAATGAAATTAGTCATATTTTGTTAAAGTTTTTGTTTTCAATATGTGTTACATGGTTAGGCTTGTAGGAAGGCTTTACCGGTGACTTCCTACGCCGGTCACATTCTATAGGTTGGGGTGTGACATATATGTTTATACTAGATTTTATTTGAATATAATTGTGATTAATCATCAATTTTTAGTGAATTATTACTTAAGATCTGTATAAACAATCAAACCACATCACAATACCCAAATGCATCAATATACACAATTTATTGGACAAACAATCACATATGTATATGAGAAGACTCAACCTAGCCAACTATCAAAATACCTCTAATAAAATGCCTCTATGCTCCACAAAAGTAGCCTATCCAAACAAGAAGTGGGCTTAAGCCTGGGTGCATGAGGAGGGATAGCGGGGGTAGCCTCAGATTCTGAAAATTAATTTTGAAAAAAAATGGTAAAAGTATTTGTATGTTGAATTAGCATAGGTAGCAAATAATTTCAAAGACAAGCAGAAGCTAGGATAGGAAGGATTTGGTGGTGTTTATAGAGGTTTTTTGAAATCCTCAAATTCCTATATTGCTATTAAAAGGGTATCTGAGGGCTCTAAATGAGGCATAAAGGAGTTTGTAGTTGAAGTAAGAATTATTAGCCAACTAAGGCATTGAAATCTAGTGCAGTTGATCAGCTGGTGTAATCAAAGAAAGGAACTGTTGCCTGTATATGTGTACATGCCAAATGGAAGCTTAGATTTTCATTTCTTCAATAATCAAAATTTTCTTGAATGGCAGGTGAGGTACAAAATAGCTCAAGGTCTAGCCTTTGCATTACTATACTTGCATGAAGAATAGGAACGATGTGTTGTCTATAAAGACACAAATTCAAGCAACCTAATGCTAGATTCACACTTCAATGCAAAACACGAGGATTTCAGAGTGGTAAGTCTGGTGGACTATGAGAAAGGTTCACAAACTACGACTTTAGCTGGGACTATGGGCTACATGGCTCCTAAATATGTAGCGAGTGGTAAGGATAGTAAAGAATCAGATTTGTACAGTTTTGGAGTTGTTACTTTGGAAATAACTTGTGGAAGAAAACCCATAAACCTGAAGGCCCCTAAAGATGAAATAAATATGGTGGAGTGGGTTTGGGGACTGTATGTAAAAGGAAATATCCTAGAAGTAGCTGATCCAAGATTAAATGGAGAATTTGAGAAGCAGCAAATAAAATGTTTGATGGTTGTTGTGCTCACCCAAATTATGAAAAGAGGCCTTATTGAAGGCAAGCAATTTAGGTGCTTAACTTTGAAGCCCTATTGCCTAATCTTCCATCTAGTTTGCCTGTACTAACATATATTGACAATCTAGTGAAGTCATTCACAACTCCATTCATTATCAATGCTTCACAGGAAGGAAAAAACCACAACATAAGCTTTAGTTCCAACAAGGACAACCTCTGATAATGTTTGTCCATTTGTCTCAATTTTGCATCACTCACAGTAGAGTTGATTTAAGTATCATTGTTTCATACATGTGAATACAATGTAAATGCTCAAATCTTGCTTCTATATTGTTCAATATCTAAGATGTCAATGATTGTTATCTAGTTGTTTTAAAACCTATGGGCCTAAACATTTCTTGGAAAATTTGTGAATTGGTTCAAAATCAATGTTAAATAAAATTCTTAATAAGGGAAGCTACATTAGTCAATTTAATTTTATGGATTACATAATCCCCTTTTTCTCAATGAAAAACCCAAATTTATGTAATTCTTGTCCCTTTGAACTTCAGATTGTAAACCATCACTCTGTATTGAATATTATAACTAGGTACCATATATGAAATGCTTGATGTCAATTAATCCAAGACTAGCTGCTTTAATAATATAGATTTTATACAATGGATGAAAAAAATTATATGAAGGATTACCATTTTTCCAAGCCATGAAAATGTGAGTCTTATTATCATCTGCCCATTTTGCTCATCTAGTGCTTCCTCATTAAAGCTACTTCTACGATCTGCTACCTTACAATAATGTTATAATTGGAACTGCCTTGCAATAATCACAATTTTGAAAAAATGCAAAAGAATGCTGAAATTGTGGAGCAAATTTGTGTAAGATTTTTTTAGGGAGATGGAAATTATGTATAATGTTTTATTTTGTTTTGTGTAGTATGGATGTGTATTAGGCTTGATATTGGATTGGCAAATTTTATGGTTTAATAAAAAGGAATTTGTGAGTGGAGAGAGAGATAGAGAGAGAAAGTTTATGGAATACTTATTTTATTACTTTTTTTGGTTTTTACACGAGTTGGTTTGGCTTACAAATGAGAAAATTTTGCATGGAATTTCATTACATTACACCTTTGGCCTATTTATAAAGGTATCCAGTCAGTGGCTTCACTGACTTTATGGCTTCTACAGCTTTTTACATTATTGTTGACATTAGCCTTCTATAACATTCTTTATATTTCTGATTTTTTCTCATCATTTTTGTCTTTAAATTTATAAATTCCTAGGCTAGATATATACAATGAATTTTCTAGCTTCTTTTAAGATTTTTCTAGATCAATCTTTAACACTCCCCCTTAATCTAGAAAAATCTTGTACTTCAAGCATATCTTTAAATTTGATAAATTTTTTTGTTGAGACTGGCTTGGTGAAGATATCTACTAATTGGTCATCAATCTTGCAAAATTCCATCTTGATATCTCCTTGGTCCATGAGCTCTCTAATGAAATGGTGTCTCATCTCAATATGCTTTGTTCGCCCATGAAATACTGGATTCTTTGTCATTACAATGGTTGACATATTGTCAGAATGAATCACTGTTGGATTCTTAATGCCTTGTTGTAAATTGTCTAATATTCTTCTGAGCCATACAACTTCACATGCAGTACTTATTGCAGCCATGTATTCTACTTCAGCTAATGATAGTGTAATAGACTTTTGTTTCTTTGATGCTCATGAAATTGCTTTAGTGCCAAGTAGAAATACATACCCACTTGTGCTTTTTCTATTATCTATGCTTCTAACCCAGTCGCTATTTGTATATCCTATCAAATTATAATTTTTTTCTATTTTGTACACAATGCCGAAATTCTTCGTACCTATGACATATCTCAATATCCTCTTGGCTACCATGAAATGTGCTTTGCTAGGATCACTCTTAAATCTGGATACAATGTTGACCGCATGCATAATGATAGGCCTTGTATTTGTCAAGTAGATTAATAATTCTACTAAGCTTCTATATGTTCTTGCATCGGCTTTTTCTTGTCATCATTCTTGGATAACTTTTCATTCATTGCCATAGGTGTGGCAAGTGACTTGTAATCTTTCATTCCAAATTTCTTTAGTAGATCATATGCATACTTGTCTTGTGAAATAAAGATTTGCCCATACTCTTGTTTGACTTGCATCCCGAGAAAATATCTCATGAGTCTAAGATCAATCATTTCATACTTTTGCATCATGAACTTCTTGAACTCTTTCATCATCATTGTGTTATTGCCAGTGTAAAACAAGTCATCCATATATAGGCATAGTATTATGAAATGATTGCCTTGCTTTTTTATGTATAGTGATGGTTCATTTGGACTCTTGATAAAGTCATGCTTGATGAGGTATTGATCAATCTTGCTATTCCATGCTCGAAGAGCTTGTCTAAGTCCACATAATGCCTTTTTCAATTAATACACTATGTCTTCTTTCCCTTGAATTTTGTATCCTTCGAGTTGCTCCACATAGATTTCTTCTTCAATTTCTCCATTTAGAAAAGTTGATTTTACGTCAAGCTAGTAAACTTGAAATTTCAATTGTGCAACTAAGGCTAATACCATTCTTATTATTTCCATTCATACAACTGGAGTGAATGTCTCATTAAAATCAATACCTGGCTGTTATGAGTAGCCTTTGGCTACAAGTCTTGCTTTGTATTTCTTAATTGAACCATCTTCATTATATTTAATTTTGTAGATCCATTTTAGCCTAATGATTTCCTTGTCTTTTGGTTTTTGCATGTTGTCCCACGCATGATTTTTCTCGATCTTTTTTATTTCCTTGTCCATCGCATTTCTTCGATCTTCTTCTTTAGTAGCTTCCTCATATTTTTGAGGTTCACTAGCAAAAAAAAGTAACATTTGCGTACCTTGGATTTGGTTTGTGTTGCCTTGTTAATCTTTAGAGTTGTTCCCATGGCACTTCTTCCTCTTCTTAATCTTCTTCATCTTGTTGATGATTATGTTGAGTTGTAGATGATGGTATGTTTGAGCTTGTATCACTTACTTTATGTGACTAAATAGCTTCTTCATAAAGCTTAACTCCTTTTGTGGCTTCAGTGTGCCATTGCGAGCTTGCTCCTTCATAAAAAATGACATCTCTTAAAATAATTAGTTCTTTTGGTTCTAGCTTGAATAATCGATATCCGTTTGATTGTTCGCTGTAGGCAATGAAGATGCACTTTTCTCTTTTTCCATCTAGCTTTTCTTAATTCTCTTTTGGAATGTGTGAGTATGCAATACATCCAAAGACTTTAAAATGATCAACAGTTGGCTTTCTCTTAAACTATGCTTCATAAAGAGTCATATTTAAGACTGCTTTAGTAAGAGAACGATTAAGAATGTATATTGTTGTATTAACAGCTTTTGCCCATAGATTCTTTAGTAGATTCTTTTTTTGCAGCATTGATCGAGCCATTTCAACAATGGTTCCATTCTTTCTTTTAGCGACACCATTTTGTTGTGGTGTATATCGAATAGTCAACTCCTTTTTAATGCCTTATTCCTTGCAAAATTTGATGAACCCATGATCATTAAATTCTTTCCCATGATCTGTTGGCAAAATTTTAAGAGAATATCCACTTTGTTTTTCCACTAGAGCCTTGAACTCTGTGAAGTAAGAGAACACGTCAAATTTTTGTTGGATGAAGTACACCCACATCATTTGGGTGTAATCATCAACAAAGAGAAGGAAATATATTTTTCCTCCAATGTTGATTGTTCTTGATAGACCCCAAATATCGGCATACACCAACTATAGTGGAGACTTGGCTCTCCAAGACGTTTTTGGAAATGGCATCCTATGCATTTTACCATAAATGTAGCCTTCACAAACTTTATTTTCTGCTGAAATAGTAGGAAGCCCAAGCAACATATTCTTTTGCTTTAGTAGTTTGAGGCTATTGAAATTTAGATGGCCATATCTCAAGTGCCACAATGTGGATTCATCCAGATTCTCACATCTCAATGCACATTTTTGGCCAAATGGCATCTTTAGAGGAAAAAACTTGTTGGGGGTCATTTTGGTAGAAGATATAACTTGGCCTTTCTTCTTGTCAATAATGATACATTTAATGTCATCAAAGATGACTTTATAATTTTTGTAAATCAATTGGCCCACACTCAACAAATTTTGGGCAAGGCCTAGCACATAGAAAACATCAGGGATATATTTTTGACTACCATCTTGAGATCTAATAGCAACAGTGCCTTTTCCTTCAATGATGTGAATATTTCCATTGCCAAGTGTAACTTGGGATTTCACAATTTCATCTAGTTGCACAAAGTAACTTTTGTTTTTTGTTATGTGGTTTGAACAACTACTATCAATATACCAAACATCCCTTGATTCTTGAGAAGATTACACAGAGAATACTGTGTGATCAAGGGATCCATTATTTTCAGAAAAATTTGCTTCTTCTTTATGTCGATACTAACAATCTTTTTCATAATGGAGGTGTCTTTTGCACCTTTTGCATTTATACCGACAGTTTTTTGTATCATGATTATTTTTCTTACATAGTTTACAATAGAAGCTTGATGTATTATTGCTTCCTCGCTTTCCTCTTCCCCTTTTACAGTTAGTAAATGTTCCTCTTTTTTGAGGATTTTCACTATGGATCGTTTTCTTATCTCCATCATTTTTGGAGATATTTATTTTTGTTTGAAATGCTTGCTCTAGTGGCTGCTCGAATCTTTTTATTTTAGCTTCATGAGCTTTTAAGGAGCCCATTAACTCTACTAGAGTGAGTGTAGATAAATCTTTTGATTCTTCTATAGCAACCATAATGTGATCATACTTTGCAGGAAGACTTCTTAATATTTTTTTTTATTTTCTTGTCTTCTATTATGTCTCCATAACTTCTGATTTGATTGAAGATATTAGAGACATGAGAGAAGAAAGATTGCATTGATTCATTTTCCTGCATAAGTAATGTGTCAAAATCTTTCCATAAATATTGGAGTTTGGTAGAAATTACCTTGTCCACACCTTTAAACTCATTTTTGAGTGTCTCCGATGCCACTTTTGCATTGGTTGCTTGCATAATTCTAGGAAAAATCTCCTTACTAACTCCTTGTTGGATGAATAACAAAGCTTTGGCATCATGTTACTTGTTTTTCTTACACTCCTTTTGTTGTGCTTCTGTCCACATAGCCAATTCTTTTTGACTTGATGGAACTTCATATCCATACTCTATAACATCCCACAAGTCTTGTGAAATGAATAGAGTCTTCATTTGAATGTTCCAATAATTATATGCATCCCCATTAAAAATGGGAATTAAGGTTTGGGTATAATTGAAGGTTGGTAAATTAGGTGAAGTAAGGAAGGCCATTGAGAAGGATCAACACTACTCTAATACCGCTGTAAGATTTTTTTGGGGAGATGGAAATTATGTATAATGTTTTGCTTTGTTTTGTGTAGTATGGATGTGTGTTAGGCTTAATATTGGATTGGCAGATTTTATGGTTTAATAAAAGGAAATTTGTGAGTGGAGAGAAAGAGAGAGAAAGTTTATGGACTACTTATTTTATTGCTTTTCTTGATTTTTACACGAGTTGGTTTGGCTTACAGCTAAGCAAATTTTGCATAGGATTACATTACACTACACCTTTGGCCTATTTATAGTGGTATCTAGTCGGTGGCTTCACCGACTTTATGGCTTCTACAACTTTCTACATTATTGTTGTCATTAGCCTCCTATAACATTTTGCATATTTCTGATTTTTCTTATCATTTTTGTCTTTAAATTCATAAATTCCTAGGGTAGATATTTACAATGAAATTTTTAGCTTCTTTTAAGATTTTTCTAGATTAATCTTTAACAATTTGCAATGAATTGTGATTGTGGATGCTAATACAATCTTGATAATGAGTGCAGTATTATTGTTGTAAATCAGATCTTAAAAAAAAAGTTTGATGGAGGTAATAATTACAATGGAGGCTACACTAGACTAGTGCTTTAATTCTGCAAGACTATGAGATTTTCCCTTGATACCTAAAGATCAGCTCCTGTGTTTTGTTGAGCCAATTTTAATGTTACTCTATTTTTGTTATATGTTAGTGGAAAAGTTCTTTAGTTTGTACTGTCCTAAGTACAACTTCAAGTATTGGCTTTTAGCTAATTATGTACTAGTATTTCAGTATGTATATGCCAGAAAAATGAATGAATTTGTGAATCCTTTTAGCTGCAATTTTTTCCCATGTTTTTTGCTCTGTTGAAAAAGCTAGAACAAATTTCTCACACTCTTTTGCATCACTCATGCTGCTTTTAGTTTTATAGTAAATTCCCAGTTTCAATTCTGAAATCCTAGACCCTATAATGTTCTTTAGGGTTTTGTTGGAACAACAATGAGAAGAAGACATGATTTTTGATGAAAATGTTTATAAAATGTTTCCTTGTTTAGCCTACTGAATGTGTATGTGTGCAAATACAGGATTGATTCAAATCCTTTGCCTTGACTAGTAGATGAAGTTCTCCAAAAGTAGTTGCAATATAAGAGGGCAAAATAACGTGATTGTATGATCAAGTAGCTAAGTAGAAATTGTTAAGGAAAAGAATAGTAAGGAATGGTGGTTAGAAAGAAAGCACTTGACAAAGTTATTAATTACATGTCACTCTACAAACTTAGGCAGAATCTAGCTCCTAATGTAGTTCTACAACAATGTATTCCCAACTACAAAATCTTACTTTCCACTTTCATTTCTTTATGATGTTGATAGCCATTTTCTTGCTTTGGATTATCCCAAATGCATCATTTTTATCCTTTAATTTCACCAATTTTGATCCCAATGATAAGAATATAACATATGAGGGATCAGCTTACACCATAGCCTCAGCCATCCATCTAACCAGAATGCATGCAGGCAAGGCCAAGAAAGCAAGTGTTGTTTGAGTTACATATCACCAACCAATGCTCCTATGGAATAAAACCACCAAAGAGGCCACAGATTTCAATACCCATTTCACTTTTTTCATTAGTTCACAGGACGATATGGTATGTGGAGATGACGTTGCATTCTTCCTGGCATCTGCTGCTACCAAGATTTTAAATGTCACGAAAGGTGGCGCTATGGGTCCTACGCCTGATGATCATCCTTTGGATTCAATAGACAATCCATTTATTGCTATAGAGTTTGATATTTATAGTAATGCTTGGGATCCACCAAAGGAACATGTAGGAGTGCATATCAATTCTATGAAATCTGTTGCTAATGTGAAATGGTTCCCTAACATCGGAGAAGGAAAAGTGAATAAAGTAGAGATCTACTTCAATTCTAGTTCACATAATTTAAGCATTGTTTCACTAGTTTTAAGAATGACCCAATTGTGAAGCAACACCTTCATGCCATAGTTGATTTGAGAATTTATTTGTCTGAGTGGGTTACTTTAAGCTTCTCAACTTCCATAGGAAATACTTCTACTATGCATAGTATCCTTCTATGGGATTTTAGCTCTACTTTGGTAGAGATTACAAAAATTGCTTCCTAAGAAAGGAAAGATGTGAAGACAAGATTCATAGTGGGATTGGGCTTGGGGGGATAAGTTTGATTTCTATAGGTTTGTAGAAGAAATGGAAGAAAAATGAATAAGATCAAGAACTTGATGAGAACATAAAGAAAGGTTTTTGAAAGGAGATGAGACCTCAAAAGTATTCTTATGCAAAACTAGCAAGTGAAGCAAATTATTTCCAAGATGAGCAAAAGCTAGGATAGGAATTGATAGGAACTCAGGAACTCTAGACTGGACTCTTAGTAGAATAGAAAAATTGTAATAGTTGTAGAAATAGGTTAGAAGAAGAAAAACAGGGAAATATTGTATATTTTTAATTAGGATTAGAAGAAGATGACAAAAGAGAAGATTACAAGAGCCTTAACTCTCCCCAACCCTCAAGGGTTTCCTTGGCACAAGCCAAAATACAGAATTCCAGACTAAGAAGCTGGCTTTTCCCCTTCTCTATCTATTTATAGAGTTTCCCCACTAACTGCTATCAGATCTAAACATGCATTTTGGCATGTGGTTGGTTATGCCAGCTCATCCTTACCTCACCAAAAGCATGCAATTTGATATCCCTTGCCACCTCACCCCTACCTCACCAGAAAACATGTTTTTTAATTAGCCTTCTCCCCCTCACCCAAATATATGTTTTCTACTTGGATAGTCCTGGGCCTTCTAGAATGAACTTGGATAATTTTGGGCTTGCTTATGCCCTAGTCCAGACCCAATTCTTAGGTTTTATTCTGATCCAGACCCAATTCTTGGGTTATTACCCTATCAATACCACCTCTATAAGGTCTGCCTTGTCCTCAAGGCAGAATGCAGGAAACTGAGACTAGATTCTTGTGGCATTTTCCCAAGTTGCTTCTTCTACTAGTTGGCTATTCCAACGGACAAGCCATTCAGTTTGTTTTACTCCTTATTTCTTCACTTTTCTAGTGGATAGTATAGCTTTTGGTTCCACAAGATGAGATGTCTTTAGTTCTGGGGGAATCTCTACTTCCACTGGTAAACTACCTACTGCCTTATTGAGTTAGGACATATGAAAAACTAGGTGAACTTTAGCAAACTCAGGCAATTTTTGTTTATAGGCTACTGCTCCCACCTTGGCCAATATCTGGAAGGTACCATAGTATCTAGTAGCTAGCTTGGGACAAATTCTTCTTGCTACAGTCTATTGTCTGTTAGGCCTTAACTTAACATAGACCCAATCTCCAACCAATAGATTCACATCCCTTCTATGTGCATTGCAATTTTGTTTCATAATATTTTGAGCTCTTAGAAGGTTATGTTTTAATTGCCTAAGAGCCTCATCTTTGTCTACCAAAGCTCTAGTCACAGATTCTACTTGAGTTTCTCCCTCCAAATAGTGAACAACTATTGTTAGAGAGTGCTCGTACACTATCTCAAATGGAATTGTCCTAGTAGATGAATGAAAAGAAGTATTATACCAAAACTCTACCCATAGAACCCAATCTGACCAATTTCTAGGTTGTTTAGAAGCAAAGCATCTAAGGTAAGTCTCCAAACAATGGTTAACTACTTCTATTTGCCCATCAGTTTGAGGGTGATAGGAGGTACTCATTTTCAGCTTGGTCCCTTGCAATTTGAACATTTCTTTCCAAAAATTGCTTAAGAAGATAGGATTCTGGTCACTGATAATAGCCCTTGGGAAGCCATGTAATCAAACCACATTCTTAATGAAAGAATCTGCCACTATTTTGGTAATGAATGGATGCTTGAGAAGAACAAAGTGAGCATATTTGGATAGTCGATCGACTACTACCATAATGACTTCATAACCTTGGGACTTTGGTAGACCAACTATGAAATCCATTGAAACTTTCTCCCAAATCAGTTCTAGAATAGGCAGTGGTTGTAGCAATCCTGTTGGGGCCATGGCTTGGTATTTGTGTCTCTGGCAGGTATAACATTCTCTTATAAACTATAGAATTCTTTGCTTTATTCCTAGCCAAAATAAGTTGCCAAAGATTCTCTTGTAAGTTCTAGTAAAACGGGAGTGTCCCCCAATAGGAGAAGAATGATACTCCTGTAAAATTATAGGAATAAGTGTAGAATTTTTGGATAGCACCAATCTTCCCTTGTAAAATAATAAGCCTTTCTTCCATACATAGTCAAGTTTGGAAGTTGGGTTTTCTACAATGCCCTTAATTAACTGATTAAGTTCTGTGTCAGTCGCGAGTTCCTCTTTAACCTTCAATAAGTCCAACCAACATGGTTTAGATATCATTGAACATAACTCCTTGTATTCCTCCTTTTTTGACAAGGCATTAGCAACTTTGTTTCTAGCCTCGGCTTATAAATCACTTCAAATTGGTAGTCCATTAGTTTAGACTGCCAACAATAATGGTCAGAAGTAGGCATCCTTTGCTACAATATATGTTTAAGACTCTGGTGGCCAGAATACACCTTAAATGGTCTCCCCATAAGATAGTGCCTCCAATGCTAAATGGCCAACACCAGAGCCATGATCTCTTTCTCATATATTGATTTGGAAAGTGTTCTGGCTGCTAGAGCCTTGCTAAAGTAAGCTAGAGGTTTTTTTGTCATGCATTATACAGCTCCACTCCCCTTCTTGAAGCATCACATTCTATGATGAATTCCTTTGAAAAATCTAGTAGGGCCAATACTAGAAAGGTAGTCATCTTCTGTTTAAGTTTTTCAAAAGCCTTTTGAGCTTCTACTGTCCACTTAAATTCCCCTTTCTTGGTTAGCTTAGTAAGGGGTTTAGCTATTTTCTCATAATCTTTGATGAATCTTTTATAATATTCTATCAGCTCCAAGAATCCCCTAACTCTTTTAACACTTTTAGGTACTAGCCATTCCATAACACAATCAACTTTTGAAGGGTCCATTGGCACCCCCTATCCTAAAATAATATGGCCTAAGTATTCCACAAAAGGTTGGCCAAATAGACATTTCTTTTTATTGGTAAATAGGATGTTCTGAATCAGAAGCTGCAGCACCTTTTTCAAGTGTTCTAGATGTTGAGACCAACTGGGATTGTAAATTAGTATATCATCAAAGAAAACTAACACAAATTTCTTCAGCAAGGGCCAAAACACTAAATTCATGGTGGCTTGGAAGGTTGAGGGGGCATTCATAAGCCCAAATGGCATTATCAAGTACTCATAATGTCCTTCATGAGTTCTAAAAGCAGTTTTGTGAACATCTTCCTCCCGAACTCGTATTTGATGAAACCCGGACTTGAGATCAATCTTAGAAAAATATTTGGCTCCATGTAATTTATCCAGCAACTCATTTATTATAGGAATGGAGAATTTATCAGGTACTATCACCTTATTCAAGGCTCTATAATCCATACACATTCTTCAAGTATTATCCTTCTTTTTTACTAGAATAACAGGGCTAGAAAATAGACTAGTGCTATGCCAAATTATTCCAGCTTGTAACATTTCCTTAACTTATTTTTATATCTCATCCTTATGGTGATAAGCATATTTGTAGGGCCTGACACTTACTAGTCCAGCCCCCTAATTCAGCACAATAGCATGGTTTTGGGAGGGAGTCCTTGTGGCTCTTCGAAGACTTCCTCATAAGGTTGTAGCAGAGACTTCAACTCCTCTATCTCACTATATCCCAGCTCCATCCTCCTTACCAAATGGTTCTCCAGGTCTGCTTCATTATCTTGCAACAATTTCTACAAGGCTGTTGCTTAAGTAGCATCACTGATCTGATAGCTCTTAAGAGTCACTGTACGGCCTCATTCCACATAACTCATTGTCTTTTTGCTTTAATCTGCCCTGACTTCCCCTAGAGTTTCCAACTAATCCACCCCCAAGATCAATTAATGACTTCTAATTCCAAAATGCAAGCATCCACTTGCAGGTTGTTATTTCCCACTACAATCATTAATCCTTCACATTTTCCTTGAGAAGATCTGCTACTACCATCTCCCAAGGTGACAGTGAATTTTCTGGATCCTTTAATCGACAAGCTTAGTGTGGATACCAATTTTCTAGTAATATAATTGTGGCTTGCTCCACTATCAATAAGTAAAAGAATTGACAGTCCCTCTAGAAACCCTTCTATCTTCATTGTCTTTGAAGCATTTATAGCCCGGGCCCTGAGTTCCTTCATCTTTACTGTGTGGCACACCATTTCCCACTCCTCCGTTTCCTCCTTATTTTTTTCAGTTGGTTGTGTGAGAATTGATATTTCCTCCTCTCCTTCCTATACCAGTAGCTTTAACTTCTTGTCTGGGCACTTATGCATTGGACTATAGTGTTGTCCACACTTAAAATACAACCCCTTTACTCTCCTTTCCATTAACTCCTAATAAGATACATTATGGGTCCCCTTATTCTACCTTTCTCCAAATCTTCTCTCAGTCCTTTCTTTTGAATATGAGGGCTATACAGAGGCTTGTATAGATTTTGTTGATTGAAACGCTACTCCTCTCCCTCCATTATTCACCAGACCTCCTTGAGTGAATCCTCTCTAGTAATTACTCTGTCTCTTCCCACTTACTGGAATCTTGAGAACTCCAGCATGCACAAGCTTCCTCTCCACATTTCTGGCCATTGAAATAGCCTTATAACGGGTGGATGGTTCTAATATCTAGACCTCTAGCCTTATTTCTTCCTTCAGACCCCCCATGAATAGCCCCATATACTGTTCCTCAGTCATCAGAGGAACTTGAGAGGCTAACATTTCAAACTCCTCTACAAACTCATCTACAGAGCCCTCCTGTTTTAGCATCTTGAGTTAGGAAAAAATGTTCCCACACTGATGAGAACCATACCAATCAAAAAAAGCATGTTTAAACTTCTCCCAATTGAGTTTGGAATCCCCCTCCTTCAACATCTTAAACCAGTGCCATGGCTTCCCCTCTATACAGACCTGGGCCATTTGGATTTGCAACTCTGGAGGGGTTTTCTGGACAACAAAGTATGCTTCAGTTTTGGAGATCCAACTGAAAGGATCCTCCCCTCTAAAAATTGGCATTTCAATCCTCTTTGCTGCCAACTGCAAATCCTCTAAACAAGGCTCCAATTCTTCAGCTGATTTGACCTCCTCCTGATTATGCTTCCCATTTTCACCTCCAGACAGAATAAAAGAGGTTTCCGTACTTTGCTCATCTTTTATCTTGCCATTTTGTATTTGAAATCCTTCCCTCATCTCCATTTGCATTTGTGCTAGAGTCTTAGTAATTTCATGAAGAACTACAAGATGCTCCTTCATCATCGATGAATGGTCCTTCAATATTGATGAATTCTCTTTCAGAGTTGAGTCATGATCTTTAAGAACATTTTCTAGAACTACTACCTAATTCTCCATTCCCTCCATTCTTGAGGACATTCTAGTGGCATGTAGTTTCTCAAACCTCTCAACGAAAGCACCAATTGATAGGAACTCAGGAATTCTAGACTGGGCTCTCAATAGAATAGAAAAATTGTAATAGTTGCAGAAATAGGTTAGAAGAAGAAAAACAGGGAAATACTGTATATTTTTAATTAAGATTAGAAGAAGATGACAAAAGAGAAGATTACAAGAACCTTAGCTCTCCCCAACCCTCAAGGGTTCCCTTGGCATAAGCCAAAATATAGAATTCTAGACTAAAAAGCTAGCTCTTCCCCGTCTCTATTTATTTATAAAGTTTCCCCACTAACTGCTATCAAATCTAAACATACATTCTGACATGTGGTTGGTTATGCCAGCTCATCCTTACCTCACCAAAAGCATGTAATCTGTTATCCCTTGCCACCTCACCCCTACCTCACCAGAAAACATATTTTTTAATTAGCCTTCTCCCCCTCACCTAAACACATGTTTTCTACTAGGATAGTCCTCAGCCTTCTAGAATAAACTTAGACAATTTTGGGCTTGCTTATGCCCTGGTCCAGACCCAATTCTTGGGTCTTATTCTGATCTAGACCTAATTCTTAGGTCACTATCCTATCAGGATCTAGACTTGTTTATAGAGGTTAATTGAAAGACTCAAACTCCTGTGTTGCTATCAAACTGGTACTTGAGGGTCCTAACAAGGTACAAAGGGGTTTCTGGCAGAAGTAAGAAGTATCAAATAACTAAGACATCGAAATTTGGTGCAGCTGATTGGTTGGTGTCATCAAAGAACAAAACATTTGCTTGTTTATGAGTATATGCCAAATGGAAGCTTGTTGGCATGGGTTGTGAGATACAAAATAGCACAAGGCTTGGCATCCGCAATGCTATACTCGCATGAAAATTGGGATCAATGTGTTTTGCATAGAAACATAAAATCAAGCAACATTATGCCAGACTCAAACTTCGATGCAAAACTCAGGGACTTTGGGTTGGCAAGGCTTGTAGGCTATGCAAAAGATTCACAAACTATGATTTTAGCTGGAACTTTAAGTTACATGGCTCTTGAATGCGTTACCCATGGGAGGGCTAGCAAGGAATCAGATGTCTACAATTTTGAAATCGTTCTTTTAGAAATAGCTTGTGGAAGAAAACCCATCAATTCCATGGCCCCAGGAAATGAAAGAATGACGGTAAAATGGGTTTGGGGACTTTATGGAAGTGGAAGTATTCTTGAAGCAGCTGATGTAAGGCTAAATGGAGACTTTTAGCAGCAACTAATAGAATGCTTGATGATTGTTGGCCTTTGGTGTGCTCACCTAGATCATAAAAAGAGGTCTTCAACAAGGCAAGCAATTCAAGTGTTTAACTTTGAAACTTCACTGCCCAATCATCCATCAAGTTTCCCTGTACCGACATATCTTGAGCATCGCCCAGGTTCAAAGGATTGTCAAAACTAGAGCATTACTTTTAGGACTAATACAAACTCCTCTGGGTTCAGTACAGCTTCTTATGATATGTTTCTGCCGCAATGTCACTATCGTACAAACGTTGAATTAATTTATTTGGTTATTTTTTGCCTTTATCAGTTCCTTTTAAAATATTCTCGTTTTTCTATTATATTTGATAACTTACATTTTCATGTTTCATACATTTCATCTCACTAATAAAATGTGGACAACCAAGTTAAATTTCTGGTTGGAGTTTCTTTTACTAGAGATTTTGTAAGATTGAGAATCACAAGGATATCATAAGAGTTCTAAAAGGGCCTAACATAACAAAAAATGTTCAACTAACTCAAGTTTCTACCTACGTTTTCACTGAAGGTCCTAAAAACTGCTTGAAAGTTGAAACAATAGTGAATTGGTTTAGATTCCATGACAAACATTGATTCCTACAACTCTAAATCAAGCTAAGCAGCAAAAGAGAAACTTTTAAAGCAATTCAGTATTCTGGGTTACATTTCACTAGTCTGTATTCTCATTCCATTTGACATCCAGATTTTGAATGTTATTGGTTGATTCCATAAATTCAATTACAAACTCGTGTGTGTAACTGCATTTAAATGTTATTGGCTAATTAATATGTAAGTCAATTTATAGTTTGACTCCATTTAATACACCAGGAGTATTTAAGAATTTCTGATCTAGATAAAGAATCGTCAACTCTCTTTTGCTAGTTGATGATTGATTTAGGTGGCTCCAAGTGACACATGGCAACTTGTTATGACACTATGAATTGTTTTCTACCATATGTTAAATTTGGTCCCTAATTGTGGACCCAACCCATGATGCTCAATACAGTCTAATCTAGGTCAATGGCTAGTTTCTCTCACGTAGAGGACTATTCCCCACTGATTTAACAAAAACCTACCCAACCTTCCACATGTAAACAAAAGAAAAACTTCTTGCTTCACAACAAGAGCCAACAAGTCATTATTTATACTTGACACGGTTCAGCTTTTATCATAATCATCAAATGAAAAATCTCATACTCTTTGTTTTCAATAATCAATAAAAAAGTGTGAACAAATTATAGGATATCAAGTAATTTAACAGGAGATTATAGAAATAATCTCTGTCACCCTAAAACAACCTTTATATAATACAAATATTTATAAACTAAAATCCTTTCTAAAAGATAAGTCTAATTGAATCATAATATTAAATAATAAGATATATTTAATTTGGTCACAATCTATATCATCAAAATTTAAATTTGAATAAGATAAATATGTATATAGAAAATTATCATATTTCACAAAAATAGAATTTGGTCAAAACCCCAACAATAAGTTACCAATCAAGTTCATAAAATTTAAGTACTAAGTTTACGGGCTTTATTAATGAAATTGTTGTGAAGTGTTATGAAATAAAAAAAGAAACACAAGAAATGTATGGCAAAAAATGCAGAAGGGTTTCAGCAGAAAAGTAGCCCTTTTTTCATTCAATTTTTGCCTTGTATATATATACAAAAATACTGGTGCATAGTTAGCTAACCAGCCCATACTTAAGTCATACCAAAAGTATGGTAATTTGAGAAACTTTTCTACCTAATACCTCAATAGTGACAAGCTCTTTTCTTTCGCATTACAATTCAATTAGCAAAAGAAACTAAACTTAATTGGCTCAACAAAACAATAGAGTTGATCTTTAGGTATCAAAGAAAAATCTCAAAGTCTAACACTCTTCTTTGATATATATATATATATTTGAGATTCCAAGCTTTGCTTTAAGGAATTTAAACTAAGCTTTGGGAAGAGCCTTAGTCATTATATAAGTAATCTGATTTTCAGAACAACAATGCAACTTGATTTCTTCTTTTTTTTCAACCTCATGAATTGAATAAAACTTTACATTTATATGCTTTTTTCTTCCATGTTGCATTGGGTTCTTTGTAATGGCAATGAATAACTCATTATCTACCCAAATGATTGTAGTTTTTCTTGCAAATACCCCAAATCTACAAGGATTTTTCTAATCCAAATTGCTTGATTAGCAGCATAAGCAACAAAAATAAATTCTGTTTCTATAGAAGACTAAGCAACTACTTCTTACTTTTTTGAATTCCAAGAAAAAAACACCACTACCAAAATAAAAATAATAACGACAAGTGCTTTTAAAGTTATCAATACTTCCATCCCAATCACTGTCTACATAGCCTTCCAATTCATCACTTTCGGCTTTTAAATACCATAAGCCATATTTAGATGTCTTTCTGATATATCTAAGAACTCTTTTGATAGCATCAAGATGAATTTGACTTAAAGAGTGCATAAACCTTGAAAGTAAACTTGCAAAGAGCCTTAAACCCGGTCTAGTTGCTGACAAGTATAATAAGCTTCCAATTATGCTTATGTAAACAAAAGCATCAACTCCATTTTCACCATCATTTTTGGTAAGCTTATGGTTTACAACAAGAGGAAAAGGGATTGATTTTGATATTTCCATCTGAAACTTATTTAAAATCTCTTTAGCATATTTTTCTTGAGAAATAAAGATACCTTTAGTACAGTGGCAAATCTCCATTCCAAGAAAGTACTTCATCTATTTCAAATCTAACATTTTAAATTCTTTCTCCATGTTTAGTTTGAATTGGTTGACAAATTCAGCATCTCCTTCTGTAACTAAGAGATCATCTACATACAATAAGACAAGAAGTTTTGTTTAAGATTCAAATTTCAACGCATAGAGGGTAGTTCCATTTTCACTTCTAGTCAAGCCTTAATGTAGCAAGTATGCATCAATTTTGTAATACTCGGCCCTGGCACTACAAAAAAAAAGTAATTTTTAACTGCTAAACCATGAATTTCGATCCCAAACTGGTGTAGCAATTGAACAATCATCGACAAAAGGAATGACTAAACACCCAGTCGTAGTAGAGTCAATGACCAAACTTGATTCAGTAGTAGAACTTACCCAATTTTGATCACTAAGCTCCTCCAAATTTGGCCACCATTTGACTGTTTGCCACTAAATTTTTAGGTGGGAATTTAGTCGTCGTGTAATTGCGACCGAATATTTGGTCGCAATTTCGATGGCTATTTGTACTAATGTGGAAGAATTGACCACCATATATTTGGTGACAATCCGATTGCCAAGTAGTGGAAGATTTGGTGATTGAAATTTCAGTCACTAATTTGGTTGCAAAATCAGTAAAATCTAAAAAAAAATTAGTTGTAAATTCGATCTCTAACTAGTGAACAGTTTTTATAACCACTTTATTTAGTGACTATTTCAATTACTAACACCTGATTATCATATAAAAATACTACAAATCTAATTCAATACTATCCAATACAATCTAAAACCATTTCAATTCTAGTGTATAACAAAATCAATCAATTAAACATTAAAATTAAATTTAATGCATAAAAAATATCTAAATCAAAGTAACAATAAATCCAACTCAATACAAATCCAATCCAAGTAGAAAACTAATTAGTAATTTATAAATCAAGTAGAGAACTAATGTATTCTAAGATGCACCATCTATATCAAAGTCATCATGTGGCTCCTCTCGAGGGTGCTATGCATCGTGTGATGCTGGACCGTGGGGCTTGGACACTGTTGGCTGAGCAAAATTACTTTAACAAAAATAGCCAAAAGCAATTCACACACACACACACACACACACACACACATATATAGAGAGAGAGAGAACGGAAAAAATAATGGAAGGATTGGTTATTAGTGCCATTCAATATATTCATTAAGCCTAGAACCACTCACTAAATTGAAAAGCCTATTTGGACTTTTTCTCTTTGGTTCTGTTTCTTTGTTATACTTGGCTTCTGCCTTCATTACTAAATTCTCTTTGCTACCTTAATCTTATCTTTAAAAAGCGTGCAAGCATTTACATAATGTTAAGTG
>JANHAO010008128.1:0-19526 GCA_026873985.1 Saraca asoca | reverse complement strand
AATTTTAATTATTATATAATTAATTATAATATATTATATAATTATTTTATTTTAATTAAAAAATTAAAAAAATTAAAAAAAAAATTGAAGACGTTGTTCGTACCAACGTCTTCGCCCCTGCAGGGAAATAATTTCACTTCAACACCATTGCCGGAATTAATTTTTTTTCCTGCCCCACACAGGGCAAAAAGCCGCAAGAAGACAGGTCTACGTACATAGGGTAAAGAATTTTGTTGATATCTATAATAAAAAAACAAGGGGCGCGGCTATAAAGAAAAGAATTTCGTTTTCAGTATAACAGTATATGATTATCACAAAAGAATATTTAACTCAAACCAAATTAATGACATGAGAATGCTGACAAAGAGTTTTTTTTTTTGCAGTCTGTTTATTTGACATTTAAAAAGATAGCAAATTTGAAGACGATAACATATATTAATTATTTCAATATCGTACAATGATTTGTTGGAAGAGGTTTATCAAATTTGTTGAGGACCACCCTGCTGCAATTGAGGCGTTGCTGTCTGTCACGTATATTGTAGGGTTTGCTTGTTTCGTGGAAAATAATTACAACTGTAGATTTGTTTTTGTGGGAAAATGAAAATTTCTTCTGTTTGATTTCAGTAACAGAAAATGTTTTCTGTTGTTTGATATGTTAGAAAAATGTAAATATTTTTTTTTTTGAAATATTGGAATTATGTGATGTAGTTTACATAATATAATGGTTATATTAAGATGACATTGGTTTGAAAAATCATACATTTTAAAAAATCTCTATATTTGTAAAAATGTGATTATTGAGAATATTGTATTATCATGTTTAATTCAATTAATTTTTTTTAAGAAATATTATGTTTTAATTAATTTTTATATTTTTAAAAATATTATTATATTACAAAAAAACATCATCGTTGAAAATTGAGTACTTAATGTCAAAAAAATGAATGGTCAACGATGATAAGTAGTGGTAGACAGTGGTCAATAGTAATGAGTGATAGTAGACGGTGATTAATAGTGATAGGTAATAATAGGCGGTAATGTAACACATTAGCAAATAAATTGAGCTAGTTGCAAGTTTATAAAAAAAAATTGTGTGTTAGTAGTATATAATATAATGTTTAGAATGCATTGTTATTGCTGGAAGAATTTTGAAGTTTGAAGGACTATAACACGCATTTTAAATTTTTTGTTGTGGACAAAGCATAATTTTCCCCTTTCTGGTGGACTATAGTGAGAATCTAAGTGTTGGTTGTGGGCTAAAGTGTAATTTTCCCCTATTAATTTTTCTTTTTTCTTTTTCCGGGTGCTAACCCTCCTTTTTTCTTCATTTGTCCCCCGTTGTGCTTTACTTCTTGATCTCCCTCCTTCTTCATCTCTTCGTCTCTTAAGCAAAAATCGACGATTCTCTTTTTCTTTTTCTCTAGCTTCTTTCCTTCTTCGGCAAGCTGTTTTTGCCGTCATTGTGCCTGAAAATAAAGCTGCTCACTTTGGCTGTGCTATTTTTGTCTTCTTCTTCTTTCTAGTAGCCAAAAGCACCAGTGTAGTCCATATTCTTCATTCTTTGGCCGACTTCACTCCCAGCATGGCTAGCTTCAACATTTTCCCTCCTATCTGAAGTGTATAGCTCCGTATGGGTTCCCCTATTTTTCTGCAGCCCCGAAAACTTTTCCAACCTCCAAGGTCGTGTAGCATTGTCGTGCTCCTCCCTCAACTACCATTAATCAATAGTGTAGCCACACCACTTCAGCTCATCTCCTTCCTCTTTTTCCCAAACAACTTCTCTGGTAGGTGTTTTCTGACCAGCCATCGCCGCTGCTCCATTTGTTGGTGGTGACCAGCCACCTATCACCTTCCAATGGTTGGTGACTTCATTATGCCTTCTCTGTGCTTCTCTAGTAGCACACTCAAACCCAAATCTGCTACTGGGTAGTGAGTACCTTCTAATCCCTTCTTAACTTAGAAATTTCTTTCGCATTTAGAATGTATCATTTTAATTGGAAATTGATCCTAGACATTTTTGATAGGTGTTGGTTGCTAAGTTATCGATTTAGTGTGGTTCAAGAAAAAGAAGTTTGAGGTTATCTTGTTGTTAGAGATGAGTAAATAATCTTATTCTTTTGTGAATCCCCTTTTACCAAAAAAATAATTTTGTTATATTGAACATTATAATTTCTGAGTATCTAGAATATTGATGGTAGTTTATCTTGAAGTTTTAATCATATGTTATATATATATATATATATATGAAAATGAATTTTTGTAGCATACTTATTTATTTTACATTAATTATTGCTTATGGAACCAGCGACTGCATCATGTCATGATATTGGATTTCTGATATTTCTGAATTATATGCTACGTAAAAGGAATGACAACATTTTTTGATCACTGAATTCATGAACTATTTGGAACTTACTTCTTATTTCTGGATATATTTGGTAGTTTGATATATTTTGGTTGATTAATTATTTTTTTGAAAACTTGAATCCATTGGAAATTCCTTTAGAGAACTTCCAAGTGCACTTGTGATTAGAATTATATCTATTGGAGGAATAACGGGGTATATTTGATAGGAGCATAAGGTATATGATGATATCTGATACTTGTTAGGTATGGTTACCTTTAAGAATTATCCTTTGGATTTCAATGGCATATAGAAATCCAGAACTTTTCTAATATTGGACTATTTGAAAATTTGAAACACCTCAATGATTTTCTTGGGTTCATATTATGTTAAATATTTTTCATAAAGTTATACTTTGTCTCAAATTTTGACTTGATGATTATTATATCTATTGATTTGCTTTTTGCATAAATTGAAGTTTTTGAATTATTAGATTGATTGTTTTTAAACTATCGACTATATCCTTACAAAGATATGTTTCACCACTTAAATTCTGAATATGATTTGCAAACTAAATTTTGGATTTTTCCAAGAGATTATCTTCTCACTGAGTTTTTGTAAAACTCATCCCTTTTTATTTCTTGTTTTTTAGAGCTTGAGGTTTCTCCCATCATTCATCCTTTTCCACTCGACCCAAAGTTTGCTCCTCGAGTGAGTAGATTCATTCTTGCTGAGCTTAAAGGTATAATGGTGATTTGATTTTGGCAGTTGCAATAGTTGAGATGTACGTATGACTTGTCTGTTGCCCAGTAAGTTGTAAACATTGTGTTGTTTGGGCTTCTGTAGTCTTGGTTTTTGCTGTACAGGTTGTGTGTAGGGTATCTAGTCCTCATTTGTTGTATTGGCCTAATGCCCTGGGATCCAAAAAATAAAGAAAACTTTACCAAATTTCTGTTAGAAATCTAATGAAGTATTTGATAAATGCATCTATCTAATAGCATAACAGATTACAGTTGTATCATATTAAGAGTGTATTTGCATTATTAGCTTATAGAAGGTTTCTTAAAGGTGACCTTCTAAGCCGACTATGTGCCATGGATTAAGGTGTGACAGGTAGGTGGTAGTGGATGGTAGTTCATGATGGTGGATGATGGTCAATAATGATCGGTGGAGGTGAGCAGCGATTAATGACGGTGAATGATAGTGAACGCTGATTTACAATAGTGGATGATAGTGGATGGTAAATAGTGATAGATTGAGGTGGTAATGATAATAAGACTTTAATGAAAGATGGGTAATAAAACCCTTTTATATTCAATAAAACATTTCCATATCATGCTGAAAAAATATTTAGGGGTAACATAGTTGTTTTATATTCAACAAATCATTCCCATCTCTTTGGAGAGTGATATGTGATTTGGCCTCTGGACTTCGATGGCCTTTCTTTTATAAGCTTGTTTTTGGCAGCAATTTCTGAGTGATTCTTTTTAATAGAAGGAAGGACCTTTGAGAAAGTTTATATATTCTTTGCTATGAAGAAGGCAGCTTGTGGTCCACATTTAAAATCGACAATTGCAATTTCAATGTGTTGACTTTTAGTGAAAAGGTAAATATGCTAATGCTTTCCCATTGTTATGATGATTAATGGTGTAATTACCTCACTATTCATAGTTCCAAAGAGTGGTATGTGATGGTAATATCGGTTGTTTTTTTATTATCGTGTTAGATTCCATAATTATAATTTTTTTTGTTAAAACTATATACATCTATATTTTTTTTTGTAATTTTATTAATCAAAATATTATCATGATTACATACTATAATTTGGCGGCCTTTTATTTAACATGGTATTGACTATTTTTACAAGTATCTGGTATCCTTAGGCATGTTCTCTCTACTTAGGACATGAGGCTAATGAGTTTATCATGTTCTCTCTACTTAGGACCTGAGGCTAATGAGTTTATGTGTCCTTTTCTTAGATGGTTGGCTGAGGTTTTAGTAAACTATAGTGAAAACCTTTACTTTTTATTTGTGATTTAATTTATTTTTTAGTTTAGGGAATATATAACTCCCCCTGATCAAGCCAAGCTTACAATGCAAGAAACAAGTATGTGGAAATGAAGAAAAGAATTGGATAAAATATAGTATTAGCATTGATCGTTGTTGAGACTGACAAAAATAAGGTTGAACTATCTAAACTTATAATTAGGGTGAGTTTAGATCGAGCCTTAGAGACTGATAATTTATTTCTATGTATTCACAATAGGAAATGCGAGATAGGATATTAACTAATTAGAAATAGAAATGAAACTAACAGTGATAACATAAGCAAAATAGAAGTAACAAAAAGGGAAATCTAAAGGAGGAAGGCTTCAATCTAAGGGGCTACTGCAATCAATTTGGTGATTGATCATTGACACAATTATTTCATTCCCTCTTTGACCTTTTAGCCAAGAAATTAATTAAGCCCAATATTTAATTAATTGTTATTAATTTTTTTTTAAATTGGTCAATCAAGCCCAGCTCTCAAATAGCCCTTATTGCTAAATCAATTGAAGTCTAACACCTCAACCAATTCACTAATAATATTAAAATCTAAAAACACTAGGACTAATTAATCAATTTATCCTAATAGCAAACCAATTAATTATTCTCAATTTTCTATGAAAATAGATTTATCCCAGCAGCAAATCAAAATCTTATTACTACCCAAACCAAATAGTCATAAACAACCAAATTGCTTATAGAAATTTAGCTAGTAGTAAATTTCATTGAATAATTAATTAATGGGCTCTATTAACTAATCATCCAAAGAAATTATTAGCATAAAAATAAAGAATCAAGAGAATCAAATTGGGAATAAATTGAAAATCAAGACAAGTCTCATAATCAACAAGAATTGATGTAGAATTTCCTTTAAATTGAAATGAGAGTTTAGCTATACATCAATGTAAAAATAAAAGTAAAAATAAAAAAATAAGAGAAAACCTAATTAAGGTTGGAGTTCTTGCCCTAGCAGAGCTTCTCCTTTTCACATAATAGAGAAAAACAAAAATGATCTAAAAGTTATTACAATTGTGGCTTACTTGAGCTTTTATAGAGGTTCACTGCACTAACTCTACTTGGGTTGCTGATTAGGATTGGAAGAAGGCTTAATTGAATGTGGATACCTTCATGTTAAGTGTATCTTTGTCTCTTAGGAGTCCAATGGCATTCACTTTGCATAAAAATTCAATTCCTATATCAAGTTATAGGCTAAAAACCAAATAAGCTTTTTAGAGTAGTCCAACCTGTAACAGAATTTAACACTTAAGTTCATAGCCTTATAACTTAGTGAAAACAGTGTAGTTTAACCTTAAGTCCTTCATGAAAGTTGTGGGAAATGATCTTAACTATCATATAGGGTTAGGTTTGCATCGAAATGATAGATAGAGATCTACTTATAATGAAAATATTGAAATTGATTCTGGATCACAGGATAACACTCCATTTTAGCTTTTAGGCTTTAATTGACCTTAAAAACGGGTGAACTAGGCTTGGGGCTCTGTATGATATTTTTAGATCTTTCTCTTAGCTTTCCTAAGACATAAGAATGACCAAAAAATTAAAGTCCAGAACTCAAGATAGATCTAAAACTTGAAATAGTTTGGAACATAACCAAATTACTGAATTAATTCACTTAAGTATAAAAAATTAGCAAACCACAAAATTAATTACAAATATTTAATTAAGTACATAAACATGATAAAAAACTAAGTATAGAAGGGATATAAAGTGTATATAAATTTTGTTCATTAAATTCTTTGGCACTTAACTCTTGCACATCCTCAAGCAAGACACCAAAACAAAACAAGATAGAAAACAAAGACTCAAACACTAAACTTTTCAATAATGATGAGAATGGAAAACCAAAAGCAAGGAAACAACAAAAAATTTATGGGATATATCATCTCATGAAGCATAATCTTGAACACTCAAAACTCAAATATCAACTAGCAAAGCAATTTCATTCAAAATGTAAGTAGATTAACTTGGTATATTCTCACAAAATAAACTCTCCATATAACTTTCTTTGTGTTTAAGATGGGAAAATGTTTCACTCAATTTTAATCCATGAAAATAAACTACCATAAGCTTGTTTATCATACAATCTCCACTACTCAAATTATATGCATAGCATAAATTAAAAGGACTTTTTAAAACTTGTAATGTAGTCAAGGGAAAATGGGAGGAAATGAATGATATAAATATAAAAGTGTAAAATCAAAAAGGCTAATAGAGCATTATGACATAGATTCAAACAAGTAAAGGAGTAATTAAAAATGAAATCTATATCACAAATTTTCACATTTTTCATTTCTTTTTTCCTCTTTCCTTTTCTTCGCTTGTTCATTTTCTTTTATTTTGAACTCTTTCTCTTTGAAATTTTATTTTTCCTTCAAACCTAATTATTTTTTCTTTCTTTCTTTTTAATTGCATTGAGCATTTTTTCTTTTTCATTTGTTTCTTCTTTTCTTTTCTTGACTAATAAAATGAACCACAATTGCCTTTCCACCAAACAATTAGAATCCCCCACACTTGTTTAAGAATCCATCCCGCTAATGAATTAAATGCTCTACTAATCCCTAAGGTTAGGAAAAGGTAAAGAAATTCAAGGCTTAGCTTTCTAATGGGCTACATAACAAGAAAAAGGTCAATTAAGCTCAATAATGGTACATTGCAAGGTGGGCCAAAAGGACAAAAGTGGCTCAATCAAAGAATGTCTTAATCATTTTCATGCAATCTTAAAAAGATTCAAAGCAAGTTCTAAAGTAACAATTTCATGGAAGAAAATCACATATAAGAAAGAAGAAGAACCTAGTAAAAATGATCAAAATTGGCTCACAATCTCATAGGCTATATGTTTACCAAAAATTAATCTACAAACACTTTCAAACTTCATCATAACACTAATCAAATTCAAGAATTAAAAAGCAGGATAATTTATTCAATTATGCTATGCAACTATCAAAATCAATTGCAACCTATTTAAGGCCTAAACAAATTCATCATCCATGAAAAGAATACCTAAAAACAACAAAGTGAACATTTTTTTTCACACAAACAAAGCAAAACAAAGTAAAATACAAAACAAAGCAAATCTAAAATCTTTCCCTTACACTTAAAATTTGTATTTTCCTCAATGTAAGCACAAAATCATCAGCAATGACATGGACAATTAAAATAAAAAAGGTAGGGAAAGAGAGTAAAATGCTTGGGTTACTTTCTAGGAAGCGCGCTTCTTTAATGTCATTAGCTCAACGGTCTATTAATTCTTTTTGCCCAGGATCATAAACTCTTGGTACTACAAAATTTTTCTGCCACTTATAAAGTCTAGAACTCATCTTCAATGTCTTAAAGTTCTTGCCACTAGATGAAATTGACTTTTCTATAATAATTTAGAGAGGAATATCAACATTAGCATCCTAAACTAAAGGGTCAGTAGCATTAATGAAACACATAGAATAATCAATAGGAGGATATTCTTTGGTATCATCAAAGATATTATAATGTAAAGTATCGCCATCAAACTCTATAGTAAGAGAACTAGCATTCACTTCAATTTTTGTTCTATATGTTATTGTCAAAGGTTTTCCTAAAATGATAGGAGTTGTGTTGGTTGAGGGATTATTTGACATTTCCAAAATGTAAAAATTTGCAGGGAAGATGAAAGCATTTACCCACACTAACACATCTTCAAGCACTCTTACAAGAATCACATCAGACCTATTTGCTAATTAGATCACAACATCTATTTTCTTTACAGGTCCCAATTCCAAATATGCATAGATAGTATAAGACATGAGATTTATAAATGCACCTAAGTCTAACATGACATGTGTAGAATAATTCAGACTAATAGAACATGAGATAGTGAATGAACCTAGATCATTGCAATTTTGTGACAACTTCTTCTAGATGATAGCAAAAACATGCTTTCCCACTCTAATTTTCTTATTACCCTTTAATTTATTCCTAGTGGTACATAGCTCTTTAAGAAACTTGGCATAATGAGGAATCTATGTAATCACATCCAGTAATGGTATGTTCACTTTTACTTTCTTGAAAGTTTCCTAGATGTTTTTTTCTTAATCTTTCTTGCATGCTTTACTAATTTGGTTAGGAAAGAAGGGATGGGAAAGCTACAACTAATTGATAATCACCTTTTTGTTTAGCCAGTTCTACCTTGTTTTGGTTCTGTAATTGGTTGTTCTTGAAATTTGGTCTCTACCTCTTTGCTGTTAGTCCCAAAAAATATAGATCTAGCTCTCCTTTACAAATGCAAAGTTTATACTCTTTTTGAAAATGATTTGGATTTTGTTTCAATTTACAAAGTGGAAGTCTTCTAAGAAATTGCCTTTGGAAGCTTGTTTAATTATCAAGAAACCTAATTGAATAATCTGAAATATATTGGAGTTATTGATTTGATATGATGTGGGATAATAGATTCAATTAAACAATTAACAAAATTATATGAGAGTGTATCAGAAATTGTTAAACCAAGAAATAGAATTGCAATATTGCAAAATGTAGTAGAATATGTAATAGTTCAAAATTATAAAGAATTTGTAAAGAGACAGGATAGACACAGGGATTTTTAAAGTGGTTCAAGTTAAATTGAAATTGCAGTTTAAGTCTATGTCCACTAGACAATCCTCAACCGGATAGTCTCTTTTATTATCAATAACACAGGATTTAAATCGGGCTCCTAAAAACCAGCTGATAATAAGATTTACACTGAGCTCTTGTAAGACCTATAGATACAACAATTCTTCTATCTCTTAAAGACTATGATCAACCTCATAACCTAGAGATATTCTAAGAATTCAATGCAATCTTCAACTAACAATAACCAACCTCATAGCTAAAGAAAATGCAAAGGGAAGATTAATCTCTTTCTTTGTATCTCTAATTTCTATCAACCTAGAAATTGTCAAATTAAAAACAAAGATCAGATTCCTATCAATCTAGAAATTTAAAAGTAAAATCAAGATATAAGGTAAGGTATACAATATTAAAGTTTGAGATGAAAATCTCAAACATGTAATAAGAAATTCTTTTCAAATTTGATTCAAGATCCTTTGAATTTGTAAGAGATAGTGAGGTAAATGAAAATCTGATTAATATCTATAAGCTCTGTGTTTTTCACTCTTGAGAGAATATGAAAATTAAAAAACTCATTTTGTTTTAATAGTGGTTAGGGGTATTTATAGTTGCTGTGACCGACTTTCAAAATATAGCTAATTTTTTGTTTTTAAATCAATGCGTGAATTGATTTGTAGCAATTATTGACTAATGAATTGATTTGTGAATTGATTCATCTATGAATATTATAAAGAAATTCAAAACTTGAATCGATGCATGAATCAGATCATAGTATATTGCAATCAGATTGTGAATTGATTAGGGAATCAATTTAGATAATTTTCCTAACTTCCAGTGAAAGAAATTTTTCAAAACTTTTGTTTATGAATTGATTCAAATAGCTTTTCACAAGTTCTTTAGTATGAATCGATTCACACAGTGTAAAATGGTTTTTATATAACTTACACTTGTGAAAGATCATTTTAAAAACTTGTTTGAAAAGTATTTAATTTTGAGCTTACTTTAAATGGTTTATTTCTACCTCAATATATTACTTTTAAGAAATTTTCTTGAATCAAAATTGTTTTGAATTCACTTACAAAAGATCCTAGAAAAGATAAAATAATTGTTAAAAGTAGTTATAGATCTCTTGAATCATATATACTTTGATCCTGCAAAACAAATATCAAATACTTAAGCATTTGCTTAGATAGAAAATTGTTTTCAACATGAAAACTAAAGGAAATTATGATAGCAAAACAATCTCTAGTAAAGATGTTAACAGTCTCCTAATAAGGCTAACAATCTTAGTAACTAATGCTAACATTTGCCACTCATTAGCAGTATTGTATTGATATTATGTCTAGGATTCAACACTGCCTGGGAGGGTAATCTTCCTATAGCCTGATTTTCTAGGTTGGTCACTTTGGTTTCCAAAATTTGAAATCTGGTGTTTATGTCCCACTTCAATTGTTGTATGTTTCCTCTGATCTCTTATTAGAATTGCAAGTTTTTTTAAGCATAGTTTTGATTAGGTCTTCTAATGCTTTTATGGAAGATGGATTTGGGTTTTGTTTCTACATGGCCTAATTCAATTGCATCTGGAATGGAGTTTGCTAAAAAGAATTCTACTGTCCAACTTGATTTCTATATCTCAGGTTGTAATGATTTCTCCAGTCAGGGTTATATGTGTTGGAATATGGATTGTATGCTTGTTGTGTTTGAGTTGAAAATCCTTTATTATTTTTTGGAAATCTTCCCATTGCATGAACTTGTTGTAAAAAGGGGCCAGTCTTCTGGAAGAAAGTAGAACATGCCTTAGTGTTGTGTCCAAGGATTGAGTAAATTCCATACACTACTGCTGCTTGTCTTTGCCTCATGGTTTACTGTGGCTACTGAACCATTTAAGTAAGGTTTGTTATTTTTCTTTCTAGATTGAAGTGTGCACCTTAGTGACTTTCCTAATTACATAATCTGATATACTCCCAAACTATTGTGAATTTACAACCATATTTGATATTAGCAACCTTATGGCATCAGGGGTCTTGTCTACCAAAGCTCCTTCACTTGCAGCATCTATCATACTTCTATTCATAGGTAGAAGGCCTTCATAAAAGTATTGGATCACTAGTTGATCTCTAATTTGATGATATGGATAACTAGCACTTAGCCTTTAGAATCTTTCCCAATACTTACCCAAGGTCTCTTCACCATGTTGTTTAATGTTACAAATTTCTTTCCTTATGTTAACAACTTTAGAAACAGGGAAGTATCTTTCTAAGAAAAGTTTGGTCATCCCAGGCCTTGTGCTAATAGAGCCAGGAGGAAGGTAGTAGAGCCAATCTTTAGCTAAATTAGCTAATAAGAAAGGAAAAGCCCTCAATTTAATTTGCTTCTTTGAAATTCCCTAGGGCTTCACGGTTAAGTAGACCATATGAAATTCTTTTAGACATTTGTGAGGGTCTTTTCTAGCCAGACCAGTAGGTGTATCAGTCTAGATTTTGATTTAAATGTTATATCAATCTTAAGATAGTTTATGCACATGAGCTGTTGGTTGAGGTTCGGAGTAGCTAACTCCTTCAAGGTCCTTTGGTTGAATGCCATAATGAACTTTCAAAGGTTAGGTCCACTGTAATGCTTGAACTAGGAGAAGAAGGTGTTGAAACTTAATAAACTGGTGAAGAAGCCTGATATGAACCAAAATTATGCTTGCTCTGCCTTCTCAAATTTTGTAAAGTCCTTTCAATTTCTTGATCATATATTAGCTTAGAATAATGAGATGATCAAGTGATACATCAAGGTACTTAGCATGAAATAAAAAATTAGAAGAGTTGAAATGAAAAAAAAAAAATTTCAAAAAATACTAACAAAATTAAAAAGTCATACTAGATGATGGAATTTGGCAAAAATAGGTCAGGGCTTATGATGGAGTCATAAATCTTGATTAAGAAGATGAAAATTAGTAGCCTACCAAATTTGAGCTTCTAAATCCATACAAAATTCTTCTACCCAACCCTACTAGAAAAATTTGAAAACTAGAGAATCTATGTAGAAATAAGGGTGAAAGCACAACAAAATAAATAGAATTAAAAGCCTAATACTAATGCTAGTACTCTAATACTATATACAATTGAAAACACATAGAAATGAATCAATCAATCCCTGGTAATGGCCCCAAAATTTGATAGTTGTTAAGATCAATAAAGATAAAGCTGAACTATCTAAGCTTATAGCTAGGGTGAGTTCATGTCAAACCTCAGAGACCGATGATTTATTTCAATATGTTTATAATAAGAAATTGGGGGGAGGGTTGGATTTTAACTAATAAGAAATAAGAATTAAATTAATAGTGATAACATAAGTAAAATAGAAGTAAGAAAAAGGGAAATCTAATGGAGAAAAGCTTCAATCCAAGAGACACTTGCAATCTATTCAATGATTGATCATTGATACAATTATTTCATTCCCTCTTTGACCTTTTAGCCAAAAAACTAATTAAGCCCAACACCTAATTATTTCTTGTTAATTTCTTCCTAAATTGGCCAACCAAGCCTAACACTTGATTAACCTTTATTGCTAAATCAGTTGAAGCCTAATACCTCAACTAATTAACCAATAGCATTAAGATCTAAAAATACCAAGACTAATTAATCAATTTATTCGAATAGCAAACCAATTAATTACCCCAATTCTTTAGGAAAATTGATTTACCATAACAATAAATCAAAACCCTATTGTTACTCTAACGAAACAACTGTAAACAACTACATCACCTATAGAAATTTAGCTAGTAGTAAATCACATTGAACAAATAATTAATGGGACCTATTAACTAGTCATCCAAATCAATTATTAGTATGAAAATAGAGAATCAAAAGAATCAAATCGAGAATAAATTGACAATAAAAGCAAGTCTCACAATCAACAAGAGAATTGATATAGAATTTTCCTTAAATTGAAATGGGAGTTTAGCTACACATCAAAATAAAAATAAAGAAGAGGGGAAAACATAGTTAGGATTAGAGTTATTACCTTCGTAAAGCACTTCCTCTTCACACAAGTAGAGAAAAATAAAAATAATCTAAAAGTTATTACAATTGTAGCTCAATTGATCATTTATAGAGGCTTACTGCACTAACTCTACTTGGGTTGCTGATTAGGGATTGATGGAGGTTTAATTGGATGTGAGTCCTTTCAAATTAAATGTATCTTTCTCTTAGGAGTCCAATAACCTTAACCTTGCATAAAACTTAGATTCCTGGTTCAAGTTATAAGCCAAAAACTAAATTAGTTTTTCTGAATAGTGCAACTCATAATAGAATTTAAACTTAAGTCCACAGCCTTAAATGGTGTAGTTTAATCTTAAGCCTTTCATGAAAGTTGTGGGAAATGATCTTAGCTATTCTATGGGTTTAGGTTTGCACCAAAATGATGCATGAAGCTCTATTTAAATTGAAAATACTAAAAATGATTTTGGTTCGTAAGACAATACTCAGTTTCAGTATTTGGGCTTCATTTGACCTTCAAAATGGGTGAACTAGGCTTGGGACTCTACATGACATTTATTGTTGACAGTCAAATTCAATCAATCAAAAAGTCCAAAAAGCCCAAACTATAGATTGAATATAAATAGAGAGAGAGAGAGAGAGAGAGAGAGAGAGAGAGAGAGAGAGAGAGAGAGAAGAATAGGAAGACACTAGAAGTTTTTTTAACATGGTTCAGCTAAAGTCAATCGACTCCTACATCCACGGTTATATTATTTCTTTGTATTTTTGGCTCAGCAGCCATATCTGTTGATTGATTCTCTTTTGAATCCTTCCTTGTACAATGATTTTAACCCCTATTTATAGTGGTTGGGGCGTTACAGTTTGAATATAATTCAAATAAATATCATGACTTCATTAGGATTACATAATGGATAAGGATTGATAGTTATAATAGATTCCCATTAAGATAGGGAACTGAATAGATTTCCTTGGATTGATGGTTGGAGATGTGTTCTTCGATCTGCGAGCTGGGCCTTACTCTCAATGACTTGAGGTTACTGCTTTGGCTCGTGTTAACTAGCAACCTGAGCTCACATTTGGTGACTTGATGTCTTAGTCTAATAACCTCAATCTTGGATAAGCTAGGTCCTTATCATCTATACTTGTCCATTGGGCTTTTACCAGTCCATTATTTTGGGTATTTTTGGAATTACATAAATGGACTGGTAAAAGCCCAATGAATGGACTCAACTACTGAGGGCCCAACTCACCTAGAATTAAGGTTGTTGGAATAAGACATTAGGTCGCTGGTCAAACACAGGTCAAATCAACCACCTTAGGTAGTTGAGAATAAGGCTCAGCTCGCGGATTAGAACATATGTCCACAACTAACAACTCAGGAAGATCCGCTCAGTTTCTTACTCTAATAGGTGTCTATTATAACCATTAACCCTTATCTATTACATAATTCCAATCAACTAATGATACTTATCATTATAGATTTATATTTAAATTGTAACTCCCTAACTATTATAAAAGGAGATAAAATCATTATACATGACATAATCAATCATTAGATACAATACACTAAGCAAAGAGTAATAAAAGTCATAGACATAGGGGTCAAATTGACTTTAGTTGAACCAGGTTAAAAACTTCTGGTGTCTCTCTATTCTTCCTCTTTCTCTCTCTCTCTCTCTCTCTCTCTCTCTCTCTCTCTCTCCCTCTCTCCCTTTATGTTCAATATGCAATTTAGGGTCCTGAACTTGAGTTGACCAGATTTGATCGTCAATATTTTGATGCTAGAAGGAGGGCCCTAAACTATATTCTCCTTTATTTTCTGATGGCTAAAGGAAGAACCACCAGGAGTTTAGATATTACATTTGGCCAATCAGATGGTCATATGGAACAACAGTGGGATCTAGTCCTCCTTGTTGTAGGCACTTCCATTGCCCCACCACAGGTGTTGTCAAGAAGAGAGGTCGACCAGAGAAGGACTTCAGCATACTCATTTAGCTCACTTTACTAACGATCAAGGTTGGAGGTCCATCTAGTTTGAGAGGATGATGAATGAGATCATTAGCAATGTCGGGGCTTGTATCAAGCTGAAGTCTCAAACAGTTATAATAGAAGACATGCTTTGGATCAAAACTTACTGGGCCATGAGTAGAGAAAACACAAAACCTTAGATCACTGTTCTCATGACAAAAAGAGGAGCTGACCATCTTCCAACCATCGGTCTAAGGCTCAGGACCATATGGTAGATGAGTTGCTTTAGAGGGTAGAGTAGTTAGAATAATGCCCTCGGGCTCATGACCATCAAGAACGTTATGAGGGAAGGACACCATTTACTAGGGAGATCGAGAAAGAGCTTCTCCCTCATAGGTTCAAAATTCCCGCTATCCCACAATATAATGGGGATAGTGACCTGTACAATCACGTCGATGCATTCAACATGTAAATGGATCTTCAGACGGCCAATCCATTAGTCAAGTGCCATGTCTTTCCAGCCACTTTAGGAGACATACCTCAAACTTGGTTCAGGAATCTAAAAGCTCATAGCATTGATGGTTAGGAAGAATGACAAAGGAGATTCATCAACTAATACAAGGCATTGAGAAGGCAGCTCACACCACCCTACCACCTCATGATAGTTTTACAATGAAAAAATGAATCACTAAAGGACTACATTACCCAGTTTAGACATGAGGTTAGTAATATGGAAAATCCCTTAGGTGAGAGCATCTTAACAGTGATTTTAAAGAGACTCTACAAAGATGGAAAGCTATATGAGAGCATATACCAGTTTCCAGTGAAGGACCTAGGGGAATTCTATGAGCAAGTTACCAAAGAGATCAGGTGGGAGGAAACCTTTGGTCCTAAGTCCAAAGGTAAGGCAAATAACTTAACTCAAGAAAAAAAAGGGGCAATGCCAGGAATAGCAAGGAGGGTCAAGATGCTGACCCCAAAAATTAGGTCACAAAGAAAGCTAGAAATGAGTGATCTCAGCACAAGGGTTGCCATGATAGCTACAACATCTTATTGGACACTTTAGAAAGAATCTTTGCAACAGAGAAAGATAGGGAGGATTTCATGAAGAACAAACCCATAAGGACCCCTGACCAGTTCAAAAATAAGAACAAGTATTGTGCTTATCATGATGAAATTAGGCACAACACTTTGGAATGTAGGGTATTCAAGGATGTGATTGAGGACCTAATCAAAAGAGGTCGTTTAAAAGATTATATGGTGCGACCTGCGGAATAGTGACCTTAACAGTATCAACAATCATTATAATAGCTGCGCCAATGGGCTCTTAAATAGGATGCACCCTCAGTAAGAACTATATTTACCATCCATGGTGGGCCTCGCATTGCGGGTACCTCAAACAGGTTGTATAAGTGCTACGTGCAAGAAGCAAATCATATCCTGATTACTGGACACAGTGAATTTGAGCGTCCCACCAAGAAGGCAAGGATGACCCTAGATAGTATCACCCTCATAGATGAAGACACATGAAGGATACATCCCCTCCATAACGATGCATTGGTTATCCAAGCTAAAATTGGTAATGCTGAGGTGTAAAGAATTATGATAGACATAGGCAGCTCGATGAACATCATGTACAAGGGTTGTTTTGAACAGATGGGTTTGAGCACAGGCCAACTAAAGCCTTCCCCAAAGCCTCTTTATGGCTTTACTAGAGATGCAATAGTACTAATAGGGTGGATCAAACTTCCTATCACTCTTGGGATTTAGGTCGTCAAGCCACTGTACTAGTAGATTTTTTGATTGTCGACTATCCCTCAGCATACAATGTGGTCCTGGGGCAATTTGTAATGAATAACTTGAACATAGTCACATTAACTAGGACACTTATTATTAGATTCTCGACCCCCAATGGAATTCGTTGTGTGCGAGGTGAGTAGCATATAGCCCAACGCTGTTATGAGGACATAGTTAAACTAGGGGTGAAAGGGAAGAAGGTTAATATGGTTTCAGGTAGAGAACCATAGGCTATGAGCACAACAAGGGTCAACTATGACCTTGACCCTTGCGAAGTGGATACAGATAAAGTGACTAGTCCAATGGAGGAGCTCGAAGATGTATAGGTCAGCAAGGTAGATACAAGGAGATGCCTCAAACTAGGAAAAAACTTATACCCAGATGTAAAAACCAAGCTAGCCAAATTCCTTAAAGCAAAGCTGGATGTTTTTGCTTGGAACCATGAGCACATGGTAGGAATTGATCTTGAAGTCATGTCACATAAACTTAACATTGACCTTTATCATGAGCCAATTTACTAAAAAAGGAGGTCAATGACTGCTGAGTGATACATAACTCTCAAGGAAGAAATGAACAAGCTTTTGGCTAACAAGTTTATCCAAGAAGCTTACTACCCAACTTGGGTGGCCAATCCTGTGCTCCTAAAAAAAAAAGGGAAATGGAGAACTTTCATTGATTTTACGGACCTCAACAAAGCATGTCCAAAGGATAGCTTCCCCTTGCCAAGGATTGATCAACTCGTGGATGCAACTGCTGGTCACTCGCTTCTTAACTTCATAGACACCTATTTGGGATATAATTAGATCCCTATGAACCCACAAAATGAGGAACACACTTCATTTATCACTAACCACGAGCTATATTGTTACAAGGTGATGCCTTTTGGATTAAAGAATGCATAATCAACCTACCAATGGTTAGTGAATACGATGTTTAAGAAGTAGATCGAAAAAATAATGGAGGTTTACATGGATGATATGTTAGGGAAGTCTAAATAGGTTTCTAACCATGTTCATGATTTGAGGGAGATGTTCCAAATTTTGAGGAAGTATTAGATAAAGCTAAATCCACGTAAGTGTGCATTTGGGGTAGCTTTGACAAAGTTCCTTGGATTCATGGTCAACAACAGGGGAATTGAGGTGACTCCAGAGAAGAGGAAGGTGCTTATCGATATGAGATCCCAGATGTACAAAGCCTCAATGGTCAGGTCATAGCACTCAGCAGATTTATCTCCAAAGCGATGGATAAATGCATCCCATTTTTTGATATGCTAAAGAAGGTGAAATAGCTCAAGTGGACTAAACAGTGTGAGGTCATTTTCTAACAACTGAAGTAATATATGGGCCGAGCTCCTCTTTTATCCAAACCAAGGGAAGGTGAGAAGCTCATCATTTACCTAGAAGTATCCTCGCATGCACTTAGTGTAGCACTGGTGCGAAAAGAAGGTGGAGCTCAGTTCCCAGTCTATTATGTAAGTAAGAGGTTGCAAGATGCTGAAACAAGGTACTTGTCAATGGAAAAGCTCACCTACTACCTCATGGTAGCATCGAGGAAGCTACGACTTTATTTCCAAGCACATATCATACAAGTACTAACACAGTTCCCACTTATGCAAATGTTGCAAAAGACAGATAGCTTAGGTCGTCTGTTTAAGTGGGCAATTGAGTTGGCCCAGTTTAACATCAAATATAAGCCTAGGCCAGCAATCAAAAGGCAAACCCTGGTGGATTTTATTGTAAAGTTCACAGGGCCTACAAAATAGGAAACGGAGACCTCAGAGGCCCCATATTGGGAATTGTATGTTGATGGGTCGTCAAGTGAGCAGACGGTTAGGGCAGAAGTGCTTCTGATAAGCTTAGAAGGACATAAAATCCTCTGCGCACTACAATTTGGTTTTCAGGCCATAAATAATGAAGTTGAATATGAAGCATTATTAGCAAGGCTCTGTCTGGCAAAAGAGATGCAAGCTAAAAACCTAAAAATATTTAGTGACTCTCAGCTTATTATTTGCCATGTACGGGGAGAGTACCAGACAAGGGGGTTGAGGATGGCCATTTACCTTTACAAAGTTCAAGAATTGCTTATTTCTTTCTAGTGATATGAGATCAATAAGATCTTGTGAGCTCGGAACATGCATGCAGATGTGTTAACTCATTTAGCTAAGACTAGAGATGCAGACTTCCTGGGGGTAATCCCAGTGGAGTTCCTCCTATCACCGAGCACAGAGTAGAAAGACGCGTAATGGAATAGTGATGGCATAGGACTTATAGATGGGTCCAATCTTGGATTACCTATAGGATGGCAAATTATCAGAAGATAAGATAGAAGCATGACGATTGAGAGCTCGAACAACAATATACTGCATCTACGATGACATGCTATATAAGAAGGGATTTTCAACCCCGTTTTTAAGATGCATAGATGGTCATGATTGTGACACTGTCCTAAAAGATATCCACACCAGCCATTGTGGGAATCACATTGGGGGATGATAACACAAGATTTGACACATGTATTTGCCCTTATGCTTAGCATTTTAAGAGCTAAAATGTCATGTTTCTAGTTGAGTTAAGATGCATTTGGGATTTGGTCTCAATTGGTTCATTAGAATAAAATTCTGCATTTTTGGCCATAATTGAACAGTTTCTGTAATTTTATAATATCTTGAGTTACACTTATCCAATTGATGTTATTCTTGTCATGTAGGAAATATAAGAGATAGCCCTACAACTTCCATGAAGACCTCCAAGGCTGAATCCATCGATTTGGTACCTGAAATTGCAGAG
>JANHAO010008127.1:0-19519 GCA_026873985.1 Saraca asoca | reverse complement strand
GCTGAAACCAAATGCTAGGTGCTTATCTAGTAGAGGGTTCATTAATCATTTCAAGGCTTCTTGGTATGATTTAAGGCCAAAAATACAATCAACAATTGAATGAATACTTAGTGATTAATGATGGATTAATCTTAAGTTTAGTGACTCCCTTGGACTGGTTATCTACTTGCTCCTTGTTTACAAGTTTCTGCTTTATTATTTTCCTATTAGATTAGCTGCTGCAAATCAACCCCCTCCTATTTTCAACTTTTAATTTGATTGTTATTATTAGATGATCCAAGGGCTCGACCCGATGTTACCTTATACTACAAGTAGAGTAGGGTAATCCGGTTATAAATTTTCTAATCTTGATTGGTCTTGGCAGTCGATCACCGCTATAGTCCAACAACACATCCCTGTAAACTCTCAAACTTCTCAGTATGATTAGGCAAAAGAAATTTAACAGATCATGGAATCAATAATTCATAGTCCAAAAAATCTATATCTAGGGTCCCAAGAGGCTATCCCACAATAGCCTCTTTTCTCAACATGAGGTTTTTAGCCTAGAATTGTAAAGGTCTTGTCCCTTTACAATTCTAATATGTAAACAGCTAATCAAAGAGCACTATCCACATTTGTTGCTATTATCTAAGACTTTCCAACCAATAACTAAGTCACAGTCCATTTTGGCCTCTATTGGATTTCAGAACCTAGTTGGCACTGATGCAACTAACCACAATGGACATATCCTTTTACCTTGGACCTTGATTCCAAATTCAAGTGCTCTTATCTTCCCCTAACTAGATACATTTGAAAGTGGAATCCACTCAATTTCTAGCTTTCATCCTTACTAGGATATATAGCCCTCCACATCTCCAACCAAGACACACACTATGGACCTTTATCAAGAATGCCTACACAACTGACATTTGTAACACCCCATACCCTTGGCTTTTGATGGGAGACTATCAAGTCTTGAACCCTTCAAAAAAAATTTGTCACTGCACATCTCTATTTGGAGCTTAAGATTTTCAAGAAACTATTTTGAGCATATTCATTATGATCTTCTTCCCACAGGAAACTAGTTCACATGGACCCATGATAGGGAAAAGATTGATTGTGTATAGGAGAAATTTGAAAGAATATTTTATAATGATCAATAGATAAATTTCTTCCCCCACTCTATGTTCTAAGGCCTTACCTTTTTTGCTTTTAATCACTCACCTATTCTGCTCACCACCTTGATAAACACATAATACAAACATCAAAACTTCCAATATCAAGCACACTGGACCATTCACCCTCATTGTTTAAATGTGATACAACAAGCATGGAACAATCAGGTTAATGGATCTCTAGTATCAGACTTGTATTAAAGTTAACTCAAACTAAAAAGCATTTAAAACAATGGGATAAAAGCACTTTTAGGCAAATCTAGCACCAAATTAAAGACTTACAGTGCCAATTACACCAATTTCAAGTCCATCAAGATAAATTAATGAGTAATTAGGAAAAATCCTTAACAAAACAACTAGAATATCTCTTAGATTGTCAACAACTTATCTAGGCTCAGAAAGCTAAACAACTCTAGCTTATAAATAGAGACAGGAACACACATTACTTCCACATAATGGTAAACAGGAAAAGAGCCAAACACAGGATCCTCACCATTCACAATCAAAATGGCTGTGTCCTGTTTGACTCCCACACTATTAAAGCTGCTGCAATCCACCACTTCTAGTCTCTTTTCAGACCCTAGCAAATTCTTGATCACATGATTCATTTTCTCTCATAGCTTCTAATCCCAAAATTGGATGTAAGACAAAGACTTTCTACTTAAACATTTTCAAACCTAGGAATTGGAGAAAGTTATCAAAGATACTCTTGCAAACAATGTGTCAGGTCCAGATGGCTTCACAGGCAGATTCTTCCAGCACTTCTAGAATATAATGGGCAGGGATGTATCAAGTATGATTTTCTCCTTCTTAGGTATAAGTTTCCTTCTCAGTTCCCTCAATGAGACATTCATAGCCCTTATCCCTAAAGGACAAACTCAACCATCTTTCTCAGACTACAAGCTTATCAGCCTATGCAATATGGCCTATAAGTTCATTTCAAAACTTCTACTACTCAATTATAGCCCATTCTTCAAGAAGTAATATCCCCATATCAAAATACCTTTGCCAGAGACAGGCTTATAATTGACAAGATCATGGTAACAATTAAGCTCATGCACTATATATACCACAGTAAAGGCAAAAAGCATCACTGGATAGCTTTGAAAGTGGACTTCCATAAGGCCTAAGACATTATCTCTTGGTAGTTTATCCAACTAGTTTTGTAACAAATGAACTTCCCCCTAGCTGGATCTAGATTCTTATGCAATGCATTACCTTTGTCTCATATAAAGTCCTTGTCAATGGGGAACCAAAAAAAAGTTTCTCTCCTTAATGTGGCTTAAGGCAAGGAAACCCCCTTTCTCCTTATATTTTCATCGTCTATACCAACATATTATCCTTAATGCTAGAATAAGCCAAGAACAACAAAAACATCCAAGGGGTTAAACCAACAAGAAGGGCCCCTGTGATGAACCACCTCTTATATGAAATGAGCTTCTTCTTTTCTTCAAAGCCTCCACCCAATCATGCAATAAGGTCAAGCAACTACTCCATGATTTCTCTCTGTTGTTTGGACTCACATTAAACCCACTGAAGTCAACATTCAAATACAACCTAAATACTCCTAAGAAATTCAGACAGGTTATGACTGGAATAGTGGGAGTTAAACAAATATCCACCATTGGAAAATACCTAGGCACTTATATTAATGGCCATCAAGAAAGAAAGACCATAGAGAATGAAGTCCATGAGAAAATCTACAAAAACTTACAAGGCTAACATGTTATCATAGGCTACAAGACTTGTCCTTTGCAAGAGTGTCATTAGTTTTATCCTCAGTACCAAATGTCCACATCTAAAAATTGCCAACAAAAGATTGAGTAAATCATCAAGAGTTTTAGTGGAAGGGTACTCCAAACAAAAGCACTGTCCACTTACTTTCTTGGGATATACTTACTATTCAGTTAACTATGGGTGGCGTCGGTCTCAGAAGAATGGAAGAATTTAACCAAGCTTTGGCATGCAAGCAAGTATGGAGAATCATCTCTTAACCTACCTCTTTGCTTGCTCAAAACTTCATAATTATATATGGTAAAGGCTACATAGAAAACATCTTCCAAACCATATCAAACCCATCTTGGTGATGGAGGAAGATCATTGCTAGTGCTAGCCTAATCCAAGATTATCTTCAATAGCATGTAGGAAATGAGCAGTCTATCAACATTAGAGGATCTCACTGGAAAAAAGCAACTAGACCTTTACTTCCAAGTGTACAAGTAGTTAATGATCTTTTTGACATATCATCTAAGAAGTGGGATGTTCACAAACGTTAGGCAAGATATCCTCTACATCTAGTTAACCACATTTCTCAAATCCATATTTCAATCACAGGGACCCATGATTAGCTAGTCTATACTGCTTTAGCTACTAGTTCCTATATAATCTATAAAGATTACCAACTTCTAACTCAACACCTAACTCCACAAGGCCACTGACTTTCCATGGGATAAGCTTTGGAGGCTGAATCTTCCCCCAGAGTAAAAGTTTTTCTCTAGAAGTTATACAACCACATTTTACCAACTACAGACTTCTTGCATTATAGACGCATTAAGGTTTCCTCCTTTTGTGCACTCTATGGCCTTTACAATAAACTTGCCAGCATCTGTTCATTTTTTACCTTTTTTTTTTCGAAACTCTTTGGCTTGGGTATCCTTTTTTCTATGAGACCCAAATACTTACAGTTATTGGATGTGGTTCACTAGATCAAAACTTGCAATCTACAAGAAAACTCAATTTCTCAATTGCCTGACCAGCTTACATACCCTTTTATCCTTATTCTTTACACCATATGGTTCTGCAGAAATAGTGATCTCCATGGGGAAACTCCTAACCCATGCACTGAGAGGTAATAGAGTTTCATGGAAGACAATGCTTACATGCAAGACAAATCTACAACTTGCCAAATTTTAATGCAAGCACATTAGCTACATCCAATGGCAACCCTCCAAACCAAATGCCCATCAAAGATCATCACTCCTTATTCAATTTTAACCACAACAATTGCAACTACAAATGTTGCCAAACAACAGTGCTGGAAGGCAGAATGATATCACTAAAGGCTTCTTTATTCTCCCTACATCAGCCTTAAAACAACATATGCTCTTTCAAGCTCTCAGACATTTCCTTTCAAACACCCCTATCACTACTACATCAAACCTCTTCTCGGGAATGCACTATGCCAACTTTATTTCATTTCTCCATCATCCTAAAACAGCTCCATTGCATTTTTTAGTCATAACCCAAGACATTGTTGTATTGCCTAGGAACTTTAACACTTTCCAAGTGGAGTTGGCGTCCCTCATACAACAATTTCCCCATTTTGCTAGACATACTTTAACAACCATAAATATAGGCAAATGGTATTTTTCTTTTCCTTCTTAGTTGTCTATCTTGTGTACCAAAAAAATAAAAGTCACAATGAGGCTCTGTCTCTATTAATAACTATTTGATTAATAGTTTAAATTTTTTATAAATTTAAATAACAAACTATATGTTAATCCTTTTAAATTAAAATTTTAATTTATATATGTTTTCATATTGTTAAGAAATATATGCGGTCACATATAGAAAATAATCTTAGTGTAAGGAGTTTTACATATCAATGCATCAAATTTAAACTCAAATTAAATTAACTAAGTACGTGTTAATAAGAGTATAATTTACAAAGTAAAAATTTAAGATTTTAAATTATTTCTTAACTTCTTAAAAAAAAAATTACTAGATATAAGATTCTTTTCTCTGATTTTAGTAAATTTCTGTTAATAATGGATATTTGAAAACATAATTAATGATAAATAACAAATAACTTCAAAGTTTTTCTTCATAAACTTAGGATTAGCTTTAAGTTAACTCGAGATCAAAGTTAGAAATACATTACTAATCTTTATGAAATAATGTTAGATAAGATCGACAATAGTGGTAAATATAGACATTTAGCACTTTAGTTTTGAGATATATAGCTGTTTAATTTTATAGACAAAATTTATTAAAGTCCATTTGAAAAGAAAAATGACTTTTTTATAACTAAAAAACTAATTAATTAATCACAATAGAAAATAAAAATTTTTACACAAATTATTTAGTACATAAATAATATTTTGTATTCAACGATGATATCGGCATGGGAATCCTGACACCTATTTTCGTTTGTATTGTAGCGTGACTTTGTCACATGATATGTAAGTATGTAACGGCAGCTCTACAAGAAAACTCCCTTATCTTTTGGTTGATTTCATCATTCACCAACAAAGCTTATATTCCTCTTATTAAATAGCACCGTGGAAATTGACAGACTAACCGTATCCTTTAAATGCCAGTTACAAAAGCAAATTTTATCTACTTTTCAATTTTATGTTGTTTCCATTTGACTAGATTTATGTTATATGATTTTCATATATTTATTAATATAATACTTTTTTTTTTTTTTACAGATAATACTTCAATATATAGAGGTTAAATTTGCAATTTTCAAAAAAGGTTATCCTTTTTGTGGTTTTTTGTGGAAGATCTTATATATGTATAACAAATATGAAGAATTTTGTGACTTCATCTACTCGAAATTCACATTTTTAAAAATTTTGGCAAAAAGGAAAAATAACAAAAATATGAAAGAATAATATTATGACTTTTTCCATAAAGCCTGCAATTCGCAATATATATTAAAAGCAAAACCGATATTTTACATTTTGCCAAATAAAGATATGAGTATCTTAATCCATGTGAATTTGTTTTCTTTTCAGCTAAAGAAAGCTGTTCTCTATTTTTTTTTTATTTTTAATAAGTTAAAAATAATGGCATTTAAAATAATTAAAATTTATTTCCAAGTATTCTAAAATTGAACATTTTATATTGTTTTAGAGAAATACTAAATGACAAACGTGCTTTGTTTGTATTTTATTGATAACGATGTGATTTTGTAAAATAAATATTAATTATATTTGTGAGACATACATGTAGTGTTGGTGAAGGAAACAAAGAAGCACAGCTAGACTAAATGAGCTTTAAAAAACACAGCGGGCAGAGAATCAGAAATTGACTTAATTCTATTCTTCAAGAATGAAGGATTCGGCCGCAGCCGGCACCGTGGTTAGCGTTGACGTCTCCATCCCCGACGGCACGAAGCCGTGGAATTCAGGCAGCTCCGGCGCCAAGTGCAATCAGGTTTTGGCGAGACCGGTCTTGCAGATTTGTCTCTTGTGCGTGGGTTTTGCTGTACTATGGATTTATCTCTATAACTCTGCTGCTCCCTTCGAATTCCCAGGCATCGCTAATTACTTCCACTCTTCCTCATTGAAGGTCTCTCTCTATCTTTCTCTCGCTGCATTAATTTTATATCTGACAGAGTTCATGGAATCAATATAATTCCAGGGATTGATTTTTCATGTCCATTAATTCTGATTTACTTTAAATCTTCATTTATTTATTTATTTATTTTTCTGATTAAAAATCCATCTTATTATGGATAATCTCTTCTAATTTGTTTAGATATAGAAAACAGGGAAAAATTATGCTTCAAATATAATTATTTATTTCTTCTTTATTTTTTTTAACTCCTAAACATATCATTGGATAACGAAAAGATTAATGTTGCATTATGTTTTCTAAAATAGTAGTTTTAGGAAGAACTTGTCTTGTTCGGATTGAGTATTTTTATTCTAAGAGTATAGGAAGGAAACAAAGTTGAGGAATTTGGAAAAGTGATGAAAAATATTTTGAAGGACCGTATGGATAGTTTCAAATTTGGATTTGAGGCCAAAAACTATTATAGCTATTGCACATTCTTCACAATCCTCTTTAGGGGAGAGATTGAAGAATTCAGGGATGTAAAAGCTGGCTTTGGGTGATCTCAGCATAACTAATTATGGTGAGAATGAATGAACTTTGCAGGGAATTAAGGGCGGAGGCTACGTAGAAGGTCATGCTTTTGAGGGTTAGTTCTGTGTCTAGAAAATAGGTGGATAAATTAGAAAGTGTCTACTTAGTGCCAAGTCTATGGACTAATATATATAGATAACTCGCAGTTTTCCCAAGGTTACGCCCTCTTTCTCTCTCTCCACATGGATAGAAGGCTATCTTTTCTGTAATTTAAACCTGCCATCCTTTTATTATTATTTTTTTAAAATAAATCTTTAGCTCGCAATTTTATTAGAAGTTATAATTTCATAATTATATTTTTAATTTCAATAATATTACTTTCCATATTTTTTTCAAAATTGTAATTAATTCCCCCTTTCATCTTTTGTTTTAAACAAGATGAAATTTGCTCAGTGGATCTCTATTCAACTGATAGAATATTTGCATTAAACCTTTATTTATATAGTCATAGTCTAGAAAGAGTCATAAAATAATCTTCAATTATGTGAGTTACAAGTAAATAATTACTAAACTCAAAATTAAACCTTGATCATTTTACTTTTGCACCAATTTCTTCGATAGCCTTCAATTTGCAAAATTATTTCACACAAGTTTTTTTTTTTTTTGGCTTCTTCGGATGGGGTATGAAACAAATAAGAATAATAAATAAATAAAATAATACAAAGAGAAATAATTCAATTTATGTCCATATAAACAATACATACACCACATAAGCATCCAAACTTGTAACGGTGACTGTACAAAAAAAAAAAAACTAATTACAATCTTGGGATAAAAAAGATGGAAAATAGCATTATTTAAATTAAAATATAAAAAAATTATAACTTTCAATAAAATTAAAGAACCAAAAGTATATTTAAATATTATTTTCAATTATCGAAACACAAACGTGAATAAGTCTTTAGTTTGAAAAAATAGACCTAATTTTTCAATATAGAAAAGAATTTTAAGAAGAGATAATATATACACATTTTGTGTTTATATTTCTGTTTAAAAATAAAAAATTTAAAAAATAGGTTATAATTTTCTGCTTTAGCCCGGTTTGTGGACTGATCATAAGCTTTCCAAGTTTTAGTTTCATTGAGGCCACGCAAGATAAACCTTAAGCAATATCTGAGGAGAAGAACAATAAAGGATCCAACAACTACAGCTAAAAGAAATTCATTATCAAAATTGGATTTTAATTATTTTGATTTGTCTAAACTTAATATTAAATTAAATGAAAATTTATTAAATCCATAATGATAACTATCTCACTGAATACGATTAGTGATTAATTTTATTTTGAAATTTTGTCAAATAAATATATCTAATGTTATCTTTATTTTTTTAACATATTATACATAAATTTTTAAATTATAATTAAAGATAATTTTGAAATCATATAAAATTTTAATATTTTATGATAAAATTTTCTATAGTGCTTAAAGCAAGAAAGTATTCAACCAATATTTTTTGTGCTGAATGAATTTAGCAACTAAAAGTTTTAGTTTAATCCAAACACACTCAAATCGCCCTTCTAGTATCTCTATAGAATATAGATCCCTAAAGAGGTCAAATTACCTTGTTGCTAACAACATACAACAATTGCGTGCTGATTGGAAGTTACTTGCAAAAATTGGCAACCACCAAGACCACAATCATATTTATTGTAAAATAAATTATCCTTATCTTTTTAATTACAAGGTAAGACTCAAATATGATAAAATCATGTTGATTTTGGCTCATTTAAAGTGTAAGACACACTTTAAAAATTAAAGTAGATTATCATGATCATAATGAGAAAATAATAATATATAATAGATGATTACAAGTTTAAAATTTTTTTTTTTTTGGTTCCTAGTTACTTAAATTGTGTTCTAACTTTTGATTTAGACTTATCTTATTTCCATGATTATCTCTAATTTTTAATTTTAAATTTAATGATTAATTCTAGGGTTACACTTAGGTAAGCTCTTAGACCGAGTTACATATTTTACATACATATAACATACAAAGTTCATAAAAAATTATAATCTTAAAAAATTATTTTGTCCCTCAAGTTGAATTTCTCTATTTTCATTTTATTTGTCCCATATTATGTCTGTTTTTAGTTATTTTGATATTTTTAATATTCTCTTACATCTATGATATATAAGCTAATGATAATCAATCAAATGCCTTCCATAGAAAATGTTTAACCTATTTAGTTTTCCATATGCAGGAATATACTATCTTGTACAATTCATTGTTTCCTGTCTGCAACTTGTCTGGTTGTTGAAATTAGTTTAATGTCTTACAGCGAATATAAAATTTATTTCTTTATCGGGCTACCAAGATTAAGTAACCAATGAGTTAAAGATGCTAAGTTGGGTCATATATATATATATATATATATATAATTTCTACTCCTTCTGTCGTTTATGTTATCATTGAAGAAATTCCAAGTGAGGAAGCTTAGGTGCCCAGAAACCCAGTTGGACATAGTACGATAGTTCTTTACTTCTGTCATATATAGTAATTGCATTTTTCAGGTTGGAAGGCAAGCAAGTCTAGTGTTTTCAATCCCCTATCTGAAATACAATGCTTCTAGTCGATAGTGGTCTTAATCTATTATCCAGATATGTAATTAGTGTGAAATGTCAAAAGCAAATAAATAAAGGGTTGAAACACACCCTCTAAGGATATTCTTTAGGGGGATGTCCTCTTCGGTGATAGTATCATCCTCACACCATCAATTTATACATAGCAAATTGACTTATGATATAATTCACTGCATTTGATAAATATTTTTAATTTTATCATAATATTTTCAACGCTACTGCTTATTGTATTTTAACAGGTTAAGTGTTTTAATATTATGATTGAGTGAATATTAAAAATAAGAAGATAATTTTTTAATTTATCAAAAATATAAAGAATAATAATATTAAAATTCTCAAGGATTAGAAATATTTTTCTATGTGAAAAAGACTATGGACCATTTTTTTCGTGAAATGTTTGGAGTTAGTCTTATTGGCTAAGGTAGGAGTAGGACGGCCTATTCTAAAACTGGCACTAGAATTTTACCTGTAGGTATATGTAAATGGAACAAGTGAAAGAACCTATCATATTTGTTCATGGTCCTAGCAGGTTGTACAAGTCTCTATTAAGATGCCAATTTTTGGTTTTCTACTTTAATTAAATTCTTGCTAGTTCTTTTTGGTATATTTTATTATAACATGTATGGATCACAAAATTATAATTATTTTTATCCCAAAACTTTGCTTTTTCCAAAGGTATCTAGTATAGTGTCAAACTATGTTAATTGTCAAAATTTATTCTATATACACGAAATGTAACAAAATTTCTTTTTTTTTTTAACGCTAACTGTTTTTCTAATGATATCAGGGAGACTATGATCCAAAGCTAGAACGTGTTCTGAAGAATGCTTCCATGGAGGATAAAACGGTGATCATTACAACCTTAAATGATGCTTGGGCAGAACCAGGTTCCATATTTGATGTCTTCCTTGACAGTTTTCGCACTGGCAACCAGACGAAGAAGCTTTTAAATCACCTGGTAGTTATAACTTTGGACCAAAAGGCATATTCTCGTTGCTCAGCTTTGCACCCCCATTGTTATCATCTCGAAACTAAAGGCGACAACTTCACCGATGAAGCATTTTTTATGACCCCACACTACCTACACATGATGTGGAGGAGGATTGAGTTTTTGGGTTCTCTTCTTGAGATGGGCTACAGCTTCCTGTTCACAGTATGTTTTTGCAGGAAAATCCTTTTAAGAAATTGTTCTGCGTATTATTTTCACATCCTATTTTTATATCTATTTTCATATTCTCTCACAAAAAATTAAATCTTATTATGATACCACACTTTTTATTAAAGAGTTCGACAAATTAACACATTCAAAATTAGATGTGAGTTATGGTTTTTCCTCTTAAAAAAAAACAACAAATTGAGCCCTGACTTTTACTTGAATAAAACAACTCACAAAGTTATAATCGAGGAGGCAGCTGGGTGGGCCTCACAGGTTATGAAATTCAACCTGCCTCTTTGATTGCTAGTAATAATTTTTATCCTAAAAAAGAAAGTTGTAAACACAAATATGAAAATGCTTGTGGAATATGATATGATCAACTTTTAACTTGTGCTTCTATCTTTCCTTCGTGATTTTTTTTTTTTTTTTTATAGTTTTCTAAGAGTTATGCCATATGCATCCACTACATAAACAATTTTAATTATTAAATTTTTCTGAGTCCAAATTTAATGATAAAAAGACTACATAAAAATTATATTTACACTATATATTATGCATCTAACTTTATTAGTCTCACGATTTTGAAATAGTTGGTTGAGTACATATTGTCGTCTTACTTTTTCTCACAAATTACACACACGAGCAACTTTAGAGGGCTTAGATACATAATTAGCAAACCTGGTTATATTTCTTTGCAGGATGCGGATATAATGTGGTTTCGAGACCCATTTCTGCGATTTTACAAGGACGCAGATTTCCAAATTGCTTGTGATAATTTCAATGGAAACTCCTATGACGTGAACAACATGCCAAATGGAGGATTCAACTATGTAAGATCTAATAACAGAACCATTCAGTTCTATAAGTTCTGGTACAACTCTAGGCAAACCTACCCAAACTTGCATGACCAGGATGTGCTTAATAGGATCAAGGGTCATCCTTTTATATCAGACATAAAACTCAAGATTAGGTTCCTCAGCACAGAATATTTTGGTGGATTTTGTCAAGCTAGCAGGGATTTTAACAAAGTTTGCACAATGCATGCCAATTGTTGCGTTGGCCTGGACAACAAAGTCAATGATCTAAAGATTTTGCTTGAGGATTGGAGAAAGTATGTGGTGTTACCAGCTAATGAGAAAGAACATGCACATCCTTCGTGGAGTGTCCCACAACTCTGCAGGTAATTTTAGGCTATAAATGGTTTTTACATTATCTGATATGCATTTGAAATAAAGAGAAGTTAGAAATAAAAAAAAAAAATTTGCAAATATCATTGCTGATCATTTGAAATACTCTCTTGTTGATATGATTTTGTTTCTCCTACTTTATGATGATTGACATGAAGAACGTCCTTCCAACGCGCCAATGAAAGGAAGAATAAAGGGAGATAGTGATGATATGAGGCTTGTCCAAATAGGTACGTATAACTATGCACACATGCTATACAAATTACGATTATGCACAGTATGAAAGTAAAATTATACAGTCTTTGAGAGATTAAACCCTAATTTTCATCCCATTTGCATGTATAGATGCAAAAAATAAAAAAATAAAAAAAATCCGTAAAGCAAGATGTCTTCCATGAATTTTTTTTCCCTATAAAAGAAGTATGGCAAGCTAGTAACTCTGTTTCTACTTCAAAGTTCACTTCTTATTCATTTCCTTATCCTTCTTTTTGGTGAAATTGTTTTTATTCTTTATTGTTATCATATTAATTAGCTTTACAGATTAACACTCGTTTACGTAAATATAATTGATAAATGCCATTTTTTTTTCAAATTGATAGCGAACTGACACGTAAGCATGGATTGGTTTTGTAGGTTGAAGAATTTGTGCAAGTCTTGGATTATACAGATCAAAAGTTTTCAGTTGCCAAACCAGTTGTTTCATTTTGAAAAAGAAAAGGTAAAGTGGGAAGTTGTGACTGTCACAGGATCTAGAGAACAAACCATTCAAGTTGTGGAAACTCAAACGTACAAGTTGCGATTGTGAATTTTAATGCTCGTAGTCGAATATTCTCTTACATACAATGTGCTTTCATTTAATTCTTCTGTTTTGCTTCTCATATATCTTTTCCTCGTTTAATGGTCCTAATTGAAAATAATTATCTTGTTTGTATAAAAAAAATTTGATTTATTTTTATTAGACGTTATCATCTTCTGTTTCATATTTTTTAATAAACTATTCATTAGTCCATGAAAACTTAATGAACTTAAATGGATGTTCAACATACTGCTCCTGCAACCTCAACGATTTTTACCATCCGCGATGATAAAGTTTTACTTGATAAATTCATAGCCTATTGGGGTGTAATGTGAGATATGCACGGAGAAAAGATATCGATGACAACAGTTGAACGGTCATTAAAAGATATTTTGATATTTAAATCAGTAAATTAGTAAAGTGTAAAAAAGAAATTTATAAAAATGTCTTACGTTTCTAGCACTTTAAAAAAATTTTGCCTTTAACGACAGTTTTTTTTGTGCGGTTCGCAGCGATTTGAGGCAGTTTTCGAAACCACCGCAGATACATGTGTCAGGAAGTATTTAACTACAGGCTTTTTATATTTAGCAATGATTTTTGGAAATCGATGGAAAAGTAAACTCCAGTCAATGGAGGTGAATTCTTGGATCCAAAGCTATCTTCTAAAGTGCGAGTATGAAGGAAGAGGAAGAAGGATAGAACTGGATGGAATAAGGCAGTGTTTAACGTGGTTGACTAAATCCAGACGGTACCAGACCCTACGTCTACAGCAGAATTTTATTATGTTGGGAAGTTTTTGCAGAGTGTTTGCTTACTGCTATTTTTTCTTTTTTTCCCGCCTCCCCCTCTTCTAACAATAAGTTCCTATTTATAGAGGAATAAGGGGTTACAAGTAATGATTATAAACAACAGTTATATTACATCAAGAAATAAATGTAAAAGACAGAGGAAATCCTGCAATCTGGCTGTTGCAATGCTGCTTTCTATGGGGTGGGCCCCTCTTGTCGGCTGCAAGCTAGCATAAGTCTGTCTAGTCACTCTGCCTCACCGAGGTCTCTACTGGATGAAGTGTTTGCCTCCTCGAATAGGGATTCTCGGCTGGGGGAGGTCGCTGTTAGAGCTCGCATAGTGAGCTCGGGATTGCTGTGAGTCTGAATGATATAGTCGTTCGGCGAGGCGAGCTTCTCATGTTCTCGCTACATCACCTTTTAGCGATGTGCGAGATGACATCCGTTGGATGCCTTCAGCGAGCTGGTTAATATGGGCATTTGCTAGGCCCTCGTTGGCTTGTTCCTCAAGGTCAATTTTTACCTATAATATAAGCCCCCAACTCTCAATTCGCTTCGCAGACTAGAAGTTACGATGTTTCTAAGGCTTTGTCTGTATCCTTGGTCAAAGTCTTTACCCATCTGAACTATCATTTCAGGTTTCATTTCTATCTTTTCACTCTGCTTTAGACCATACTTTTTTCTATTTGTAGATTTCGGCTGTTTTTGGACCATTTAATTAAGATCAGCTAGACATATTCTGGATTTTTCGGTAGACTAGTATAGTCTTTTTATACCCTGAGGGTCTTCTTCCCTCTTCGCAATAGAGTTTAATGGGGGAGTCTATTTGTCTGATGGAGAAGTCTGTTGAGTCCCCTGCATTTTTTATAACTTGGCTTCTAGTGAAGCTTTTTGAGGTGTGGATGATCTATTGTAGAATGCTTGTAGGCATGGATAGCCTGTTGCACGTGGCTTCCCTGTAGGATTCATCTTGTGAGCTCCCGGGGAGTCTTGTGTAGATCTTGGATTACTTCCCCCAGGTCCTTCCATAGAATCCAGCATCGCCGACTGACTTTGGTTGCCTTTTTGAATTGCACAAGGTCTGGTTGAGGAGGAGCTGCCAAATAGGGATAGGAAGACTGTAGGAGTGGAGTTGCAGGTCTTCCTGCTGGTGGGAGTTCATCTCCCAATAGCTGGCTCTCTACTTTCTTGCCGGAATGGTAGTGTTAGGCTTTATGCCTTTTGGATTCTTGCTTTGAATCTGCCGATGTAATTTTGCCTTGCTGGATATTAATGCGTGAGCTTTCCTTCTTAGCTCTTGAATATTGTAAGGGATGCTCCATACACCACTATATATAAATCTTAATAGATTAATGAATCATCTTTCTGACCAATCAGCCATATATTTAATTCTTTGATTTTTCATGATTTGATCGTGTTTGGCAAGCAAGAAACCAGGTGACACGTGAGCTATGCCTGACGGGAGATCGCATGTAAGCTACGATCTTCTGGCCACACGTTAGCTACGGATACTTAGTTGCATGAGAGCTACACTGAATTCATTCTAGCGCCTTTGTGTTGTGGTAGGGCTCATTAGTTCGTTTTGTATGTGTCACTGGGGTAGGCTTTCAGGATGTCTTACCCTCAATTTTATTTTCATTGTCATGAGGTAGGCTCTTAAGCCGTCTCACCCTTAGACAAGTTTTGTTTTTGTTGCAAGGTTAGCTCTGGGGTCGTCTCACCTTTGATTTTGTTTTTATTGTCGCAAGGTAGACTCTTAGGCCGTCTCACCCTCGAATGAGTTTTGTTTTCATTGCAAGGTAGGCTTTGGAGCCGTCTCACCCTCGATTTTGTTTTCGTTGTCGCTAGGTAGGCTTTTAGGCCATCTTACCCTCAGAAGAGTTTTGTTTTTATTGCGAGGTAGGCTCTGAGGCCGTCTCAACCTCGATTTTGTTCTCGTTGTCACAAGGTAGGCTCTTAGGCCATCTCACCCTTGGATAAGTTTTATTTTCGTTGCAAGTTAGGTAGCGTTTATGTGTCTTGGCCAATCGGCTATGAATTCGATAGGTTTAATTGTGAAGCGATTCTTTTCAAATAGCTTTCCACTGGATGATTCATATAGAGGTTTCAAAACTATAGTAAAGTTCATGAGAATGTTACAGGATTAGAATACGGTTCTGATGGAAGGCTCTGGCTCTCGACCAACGACTTGCTGGGTTTACTGAGCTTGCTGTTCTGGTGGCCTCACCACATAATCCTATAACCAGCCCCTTTTGATGAGGTCTTCTATAGTATCTTTTAGTGCCCAATATTCTGAGGTGGTGTGTCCAACCTCATTGTGATAAGCGCAAAATCTGCTTGGATTTCTAGACTTGATGGAGGCTTTTATTGGCTTAGGCCTCCCAAAATCTTCATTATGCCTTTCTACGGCAAAGATCCTATCCTATGTGTCTGATAGGATGGCATAGCTTTCGTAGCAACCTCTAGATTGCTAAGGTCTTATCTTTTTCATGAGCTAAGAACTAGGGTCGTGACTGTGACTCTCATCACCCCTCTTTTTGCTCACGGTGGGACTACTGGTGTCTGCTTTTTGCTTAGGCTCTTCAGCTCCGAAAGTTTCTTTCCATCTTATTTGTTTGGTAGCTTGCTTATAAAATTTAGTGAGATCTTGAGCTAAGGACTTGTAGAGGCTTTTATACAGCTTTTAGTCTTTGCAGAGTCCTGTCAAAATCACTGTTAAGATGCTTTCCTCCAATGGATTTTCCATGGAGTTGGCTTCATGCCTAAATCCGATCACCTAGTCTTTTAGCGATTCATTTTTGCATTGAAAAATCATTGCAAGGTGGCAAGGAGGCGTGAGCTACCTTTTCAATGCCTAGTATTGAACAATAAATTTCCTTTGGCACTTTTCCTAACTATTGATGCTGTGAGCTGGGAGGTTTATGAACCATGCCCAAGGTATTCCTCCAAATGTGGCTGGAAAAACAAGGCATTTCACCAAAGGGTTAGTTGTTTGAAGGTCCATTTGGATATTAGACGCATCTAAATGATCGCTTAGGTCACTATTCCCATCATACAATGGGATCGTGGGTACTTTGAGTTTCTGCAGGAGTGGTTGCATTTCGATCTCTATAGAAAATGGTGAACTTTGCTCATATCAAGGTTAGTTACTTTGAGGTTACGGGCGCTCTTCTAACTGCTTCAACCTTTGGAGGACTTCTTCTATTATCTAGTCCCGTATTTCGGGTTGAGGGGCGGAGCTTTCTTCTTGTTGTTAGTCCCCAGTCACTGATTGACACGATCTTCATGAGTTTCCTTCTGAGCTTCTCTACAAAGCTACTAGAGTTATGCCATGATGTCTTCTTGTCTTTGAGTACCTTGGGCTTGTGCTTGTGCCAGTGCTTTCACAATTTCAACTAACTCCTTCACCGTACCTTCAAGCACTTGTTGAAGTTGGGGAGACATTTATGCCTCTCATGTTCTGGGGGAGTTATTTTGCTGGCAGTGAACTTCGGTAATGGGGATGTCTACCAGCTGTACAACTAGGGTGTTTGAACTCCTGGTGGTCCTTCTTCTCGCCATTGTTGAGCTGCAAGGAACACTTCAGAAAGCATATGGGCCCCCACAGATGGCATCAAAATGTTAACATTAGAATTTGGTTCACACGGAAAGTCCCAAACTCCAGCCAATGGAGGTGAATTCTTGGACCCAAAGCTATCTTCTAAAGCACGGGTGTGAAGGGAGAGGAAGAAGGATAGAACTGGATGGAATAAGGTAGTGTTTAATATGGTTCGGCTAAATTCAGGTGGTACCGAACCCTACGTCCACGGCATAATTTTATTATGTTAGGAAGTTTTTATAGAGTGTTTGCTTACTGTTATTTTTTCATTTTTTGCCGCCTCCCCCTCTTCTAACAATGAGTTCCTATTTATAGAGGAAAGAGGGGTTACAAGTAATGATTACAAGCTATAGTTATGTTATATCAAGAAACAAATGTAAAAGATAGAGAAAATCATGCAATCCGATTGTTGCAGTGTTGCTTTTTGTGGGGTGGGCCCCTTTTGTCGACTGTAAGCTAGCATAAGTCTACCTAGTCACTCAACCTCACCGAGGTCTTTACTAGACGAAGTGTTTGCCTCCTCGAATAGGGATTCTTGGCTAGGGGAGGTCGTTATTAGAACTCGCTCAGTAAGCTCAGGACTGCTGTGAGTCTGAACGGTATAGTCATTCGATGAGGCAAGCTTCTCATGTTCTCGCTACATCACCTTTTAGCAATGTGCGAGATGACGTCTGTTGGATGCCTTCAGTGAGCTGGTTAATCTGGGCGTTTGCTGGGCCCTCATTGGCTTGTTCTTCAAGGCTGATTTTTACCTATAATAGAACTTAATTTGAAATAGGTAATAAAGCCAACATAAATCTAACCCACATTGCCCTTCAAATAACTGTTAAGTAATGGGTATTCAAATAACATTGAAATAGGTAATAATGCCAATCAACCATTATAGGAAGCTAAAGAATAAGGCACAAAATGATATTAAGATGAACTGAATCTGAAAGTTTTGCATGACATAGCAAAATGATCTCATTCATGAGGTTTATGTTCCTATAATAATAAATAAAAAAAATAACAAATGCTAAAAATTAATACCCAACAAGTGATAAGAGTCATATTAGTATGCATTAGCCATTCATTTCTTCATGCTGTCTTAGGGCATTCATCTATCAGAAAGAAAGGACAACGTATTAGGAGATGAGAGCATCATGGTTTATACCTCTGATCATGAGTAACTAATTCACAAATTTCAATATTCTTCATCCAATCAGTCTCAGCCAGTTTCTCACTGGTTGTAGAGTTGACAAGCTTGGTTACCATCTTATTCTAGATTCATATCTCTACTATTTTTTGATGGAAAGATTCAGATCTAAAATTCAATAGAATACAAAGAGTTAAAAGATATTATAAACCAAAGGTAGATAACAAACAAATCACTAACTAGAGTCAAATATCAACTAGGAATAAATTATGTGCTTTATCAACTTCAGTTAAAGGGAATTCCACAAACAGAACCTGTAAACAATCCAAGCAAAAACTCTCCAAGAAAAGGATTGGAAAATAAATACACAGAGAAAAATTAGATAATATATAATACAAATCAAAAACCAACCTAACAACAAACATTATTGCCCATAAACAAAACATCCACCATTACATGTTATAGTTTTGTATACTAAGGGATTTCAATATCAGCAAAATTTGAGTTTCATCCAACAAAATTAAACCATACAACTTAATGTAAAATCCTCTTAAAAAGTTGAAGGCAATTGAATATTGGCATGCAGAAATTGCCATGATTACACTAAGATATACCATATAAAGACACCTTCCTTCACTACTTTCACTAGACAACATAAATGACCTCGTATAGTAATGAAACTTACGAATCTGAGAGAAGAGTAATTGAACTAAATTAAATGCTAGTGCGCCCAAACCTGAACTGCTAGTACATCATACACTATCCTGCAAAGAAATACCCCTGAAGTACATAAGTCCAATTTGTACGTTGAGAAGTCAACAAGTAAAATACTCATTTAATTCTAATTAATAAAACCCATCACACCAGAGAATTCTAAGATTGTGAAGTTTGAGCAATTTTAGATTGCTCCAAACTTTCTTTCTCACTAAGCAAGAATAAAATAAACAAGTTTGGATATCGCCATCAAGTTCGGGAAGTCTATTTCTTGAAAACATACAAATCCTCATATCTAAATTAGGACAAATTGATAGGCTACCGAGGCCAGTCAAATTAGAAGATTTATAAGCCGGATTACCCTATGCTTCTTGCAGTATAAGGCAGCCTAGGTCGAGCCTTTGGATCCTCTAATATTAACAATCAAATTAAGAGATGAATAAAGGAGGGTTGGTTGTAGTAACAAAATTGACAAGAAACAATAAAATAAGGGTTGTAACAGAATGTAAATCAGAACCAGTCCAAAGGGGTT
>JANHAO010008126.1:0-19534 GCA_026873985.1 Saraca asoca | reverse complement strand
TGTGTCTTGTTGTTTTAGTTTCTGCATTGCATGTTGTAGTTAGTTTTTGTTTTAGGTAGTTTATGTTAGCTTTAATTTCATCCAATCCCCCCCTTTAAGCTCCTAATTAGATTGGTAATATCATCATAACATGGTCTTTGGATTCAACTCGGTATTGCTCTATGCTACAAGTAGAGTAGAGTAATTTCGGTTTATAAATTACTAATTCGATGCGCCTCGACAGCTCGCATCATAGCCCACACAACCAAAACCCTATGCATAACATGTTCACAAGTAAACATGAATGTGTAGTTGAAGTTTTAGTGCATACTAAGTCTCAAGGAAAATGCCACACAAAAAGTCTCTAGTGTACATCCAGAAAGGACTTTTTAATAATAAGGACAGAAATAACTTTATTTATTAATATATACCTCATTATATAGTTTTGAGTGTGTAAGAAAAGTCATTAAACTCTACATTTTGATCCTTAGCTCAAGCCACAATGCTCAACCAGGGCACCTGACTCACCCCTCTTAAAAAGTATTTTAAGTCAAAGCCCCAATGGCACAAGTAAACATAGTTTTTCTAAGTTGATATAAGGGTTTTTCTCTTAGCTCGGAAGGCTTTTAATGTACCATTTCATATGGATGCAAAGATAAAAATGTAAGGATCACAATATTGTGCTTTTCTACTTGTATTGAACAAACATTGATGCTAAAATGACACAAATGCCTCAAAAATGGGAAAAATTTAGAAAAATAATCTACAAGTGCATTTGTTTCCAATTCAGACCACAGGACCTCCTTTCATGTTTGATTTTCTTGCTAAGTTGGATCCAAAATGAAGCATATTTATCTACTGAATTGGTTTACAAGACTGACTTGTGACACGTAACTAGCCAGGCATGGATTTTACTTCCATAACTATTAATAAAGTTTGGGTATCAATTGATCCAATTGGAAGATTTGAGACAATCAATGACCTTCTTTTTTTGTTAATATGATAACTATTTTTCTATGGAATCATTGGATTACAAGTACTTATATCTTAGTATACATACTTTGGTAAATTTTGAATGAAAATAGACACATAATATAGATGACATTTTCTTTTATTGCAAAATATATCTTATGTCAAATTTAAACTTTGTCAATAGAGTAAATAATTACAAATTGTCACAAAACTCTGAGTATCATTTACATGATATATTTTAAATATTTAAAATTTATGAGAATTTTATTCTATAAAACATTATGCATTTTTGCACATAAGTATAATGTTTATTTATACTAGTATCAATTGATCTTTATACCTTACTAATTAGCAATTAAACTAGGCAAATAATTTAAAGATGAAGTTATTTTTGCAACTACTTTTACTAATACCACAACTTATTAAATAGAAAATTTTCATATGGACTAAATCATCCTTTAGTTAAATAAATTAAGAATTAAGATTCATAAATAATAGGTCTTATTTTATTTTTTTTAAAAAATAAATATGTATAAAATTACTTTATAGCATTTAATGTGATCTACTTTATTACTAAAATTATATTAATGAACTAAAATCATGCTAAGTAAAAGAAAATATAATAAATTATCAAAAAGAAAGAAAACATGATCAAATCAATAAAATGAAGTTGTTTGAATTAAATCATTTGTTAAAAAAAGTAAGAAAAACATTTAATCACAAGTTTTAATAATTTTTTAAAATTTAATAACATGATAAAAACTTACAAGAAAAAGTACTTTTAGTATACTGAATTAAGCCTCCATATTAAAAAAAAAAAAGAATTTGAACACAAAGAAAAAATCATTCATATACAAGGCAAAAAATTGAGTATTAACCTTAGATAAAGTTACCAACATACAAGTTTTATTTATTGTAAATTATGTTCAAGAATAAAGAAATTGTATGGTGTTTTATATGTTATAGAAAAAGTTTCTTTTAAAAATCAAAATGGAGAGTTTGTATTTATTGTGTTAAACAATTAGTTTAAGAAAGAAAGATTCTTGTGTGAAAGATCATTTTGTTTTGAAAAAATTATGGCAAAATAATTCATGCAATCTCAAAAATAAAAGTGGTTATAAAAAAAAAGATATTTATTTGTTATATTTAATTTTAATAATAAATTAAGTTCATTACATTAAAATTGATAAAGAATTTTAGGCATTTTAAAAAAAAAATAAAATTACAACTATTATTTATTAATTTTGAATTTTACCTGGTATAATTAAATGGTAATTTAGTCTCTATAAAAATTTTATATTAAATAAGATGTACTTGTGGAAATACTGCACCACCCTAGCCAGTTTTCTTTTTGTTGTTATTGTTAGCTCCTAGAAACTATTTCATTGAATTTCTAGTAGAAAATAGGGATTACAGAGATTATAGAAGAAGAATAGAAGAAAAAGATGAAGATAAAGGAGCTCCAGCTCTCCCTAATCTAGTGGATTGCCTCTTGGTTCCTTGGCACTAGACCCCTTAAAAGAAAAAGACCACCCCGCACTCTCCCCCTTTCCTCTTATATAGCTCTCTCTCCACCATAACTGCATTTAGTTATTATGCATGCAATTTGTGCATGAGTTGGTTATGTCACGTCACTTGTACCTTATCATGTGCATTTATTTTGTTATACTTGTGTGCATGCCTTTTGTCCTACCCCCTTGCTTAATTAATCTTAGGTCTTCTAGAATAGACTTTAATTATTTTGGACTTATTCATGCCCTGACTCAATTCTGATTCTTAGGTCACATTCCCATCAATACCACCTCCTATAGAATCTGCCTTGTCCTCAAGGTAGAATGTAGGGAATTGGGCTTGTATTCCAGTAGCTTCCTCCTAAGTGGCTTTTTTTGCTAGTTTGTTCTTCATTCCATATGATCTATCCCTTGTCCCTCCACTTATTTAGTGGATAAGATAGCTTCGAGTTCCACCAGATTAGGGGCTTCATTTTCTAGTTCAGGTGGTAAATCTACCTCCATTGGATGGCTGCCAATACCTTTCTTTAGCTGAGACACACAAAATACTGGGAGTATCTTAGCAAACACAGGCAATTGCAACTTATAGGCTACATCCCTTATATAGGCCATTACTTGGAAGGGACTATAGTATCTTGCAGCCAACTTTGGATAAATACTCCTTGCTATAGTTTGCTGCCTATGGGGCCTCAACTTGACATATAGCTTGTCTTCAACTGATAACTTCACATCCCTCTTTTGCACATCATAGTTCTACTTCATAATGTTTTGAGCCCTCAGAAGATTAGGTTTCAGTTGCCCAAGAGCCTCATCTCTGTCTACTAGAGTTCTTGCCATTGATTCTACTTAAGTTTCTGCTTCCAAATAGTGGATAATTGTTGGTGGAGGTGGACTATACACAATTTCCAATGGGGTTGTTCCAATAGTTGAGTGGTAGGAGGTGTTATATCAAAATTCTGCCCAAGGAATCCAGACTGAGCAGCTTCTAGCCTGTTCAAAAGTAAAACACCAAAGATCTGTCTCCAAAAAGTGCTTAATCATCTCTGTTTGGCCATCAGTTTAGAGGTGATATAAAGTGCTCATCTTTAGCTTAGTTTCCTGGAGCTTAAACATTTCTTTCTAGAAATTACTCAAAAAAATAGGATTCTAGTCACTCACAATTGCTCTAAGGAACCCATGCAACCTAGCCACATTCTTAACAATGGACTCAGCTACTGTCTTAGCTATAAATGGATGCTTAAGTAGGGAAAAATGTGGATATTTAGATAGAAAATCAATTATCACCATAATGATTTCAAATCTTTGAAATTTAGCTAGCCCAATAATAAAGTCCATTGAGATTTTTTCCTAAATTAGCTAAGGTAGTGGTTGCAATAGTCTTATAAGAGCCATTGCTTGGTACTTGTGTCTCTGACACACATCACACTCCCTTACAAATCATAGAATCATCTACTTTATCCCAAGCTAAAATAAACTTCTTGTTATTTGTTTGTAAGTTTTGGTGAATCCAAAATGCCCTCTAATAGGAGAAGAGTGAAATTCATGCAAGATTGCAGGAATGAGTGAAGAGTTCCTGGATAACACTAGTCAACCCCTATGAAATAGTAGATCTCCTCTTGGTGCAAATTCTAGTTTTGAGGCTAGATCTTTCTTTATACTTTCTGCTAACTAAGAGAGTTCTGTGTCAGGAGCAATTTCTTCCTTCACCTTTGATAAATCTAGCCAACAAGGTTCAACTATTATTGAAAGTCACTCCTTGTATTCCTCTATCCTAGACAATGCATCTGTAGCCTTCTTTTCTGATCCTAGCTTATAAATTACTTCAAACTGGTATCGTATTAATTTGGATAGCTAGCAATGTTGGTCAGTAATGGGCATTCTCTACTACAAGATGTGTTTTAAGCTTTGGTGGTCAGTATACACCTTGAATAGGTGTCTCATAAGGTAGTGCCACAATTATTAGACTAGAGCCATGACCTCCTTTTCATATACTAACTTGGAAAGGGTATTGGCTACCAAAGCTTTACTAAAATAAGCTAAGGGTCTTTTGTCCTACATCAAGATAGCGCCAACTCCCTTGCCTAATGCATCACATTCAATGATAAACTCTTTAGAAAAGTCTGGGAGAGAAAAGATTGGGAAAGAATCATCTTCTGCTTAAGTTCTTTGAAAGCCTTTTGAGCTTCTATTGTCCAAGTAAAAGCTTCTTTCTTGGTTAACTCAATAAGAGGTTTAGCTAATTGCCCATAGTTTTTAATGAACCTCCTATAATATCCTATCAGCCCCAAAAATCCCTAGACTCCTTTGACATTTTGAGGGATTGGTCACTCCATAATGCTATTAATTTTTGAAGGATCCATCAACACTCCTTCCCTTGAAATGATGTGACCCAGGCACTTTATAGAATGTTAACCAAAGAAACACTTCTTCTTATTGGAAAATAGACTATTTTATGATAGAAGCTGCATCATCTCTTTTAAGTGTGTCAAATGCTGTGTCTAACTGGAATTATAAACCAATATGTCATCAAAGAAGATCAACACATATTTCCTAAGCAATGGTCAAAACACTAAGTTCATGATTGCCTGGAAGGCTAATGGGGCATTCATGAGTCCAAATGGCATTACCAAATATTCATAGTGTCTTTCATGAGTCTAAAAGGCAGTTTTGTGAATATCCTTTTCCTAAACTCGTATTTGGTGAAAGCATGATTTGAGATTAATTTTGGAGAAATATTTGGCTCCATGTAACTTATCCAGTAACTCACTAATGGTGGGAATTGGGAACTTATCCAGCACTATCACCTTATTGAGAGCTCTATAGTCCATACACATTTTCCATGTTTCATCCTTTTTCTTTACTAGGTTAACCAGGCTGGAAAAAGGACTAACGTTATGCCTAATAATTCTAGCTTGTAACAACTCCTTCACTTGCTTTTCTATGTCATCTTTATGATAATATGCATATTTGTATGGTTGAATACTAATTGGTCCAGCCCTTGCTTTAACACAATGGCATGATCTTTTACTCTTTTAGGAGGTCCCTATGATGCTTGAAAGACTCCCTCATAGAGTTGCAAAAGGTGCTCTAATTCTTCTTTTTAACTCTACTCCTACTCTAGTTTACTCAATGAATGGTTTGCCTGGACTACTTCATCATCTTGTAGCAACTTTTGCAAGGCCGTTGCTTGCGTTGCATCATTAATTTGATAACCTTTAAATGTCATTGTATGTCCTTCTTTCTCAAAGCTCATTGTCTTCTTTTTCCAATCAAACCTTACTTCCCCCAACGTTTCTAACTAGTCCACTCCCCAAATCATATCTATGCCCCATAAATCCAGAATGTATGCATCTACACAAAAGAGGTTCTTTCTTACTACAATCATAAGCCCTTTGCATTTTGCTTGAGAAGCCTTGCTGCTTCATCATCTAGAGTGACTGTGAACTTTCTGGTTCCCTTAATTGGTAGACTCAAGGTGGATACCTCTTCTCTTCTAATGTAATTATGACTCGCCCTACTATCAATAAAGAGCATAATTAGCAAACCTTCTAAAATCCCTTCCATTTTCATTGTCTTTGAACAACTCATGGCTTAGGCCTTAAGTTCCTTCATTTTTATTACATGGCACACTATCTCCCATTCCTCCATTTCCTCCTTACCCTCCTTAGTTTACTGTGTGTGAACTGACAGCTCCTACTCACATTCCCATGCTAATAACTTCAGCTCCTTCTCTAGGCACTTGTGTAAAGGACTATAATGTTGTCCATATTTAAAGCACAATCCCTTAGCTCTTCTATCCATTAGCTCCTGATATGACAAGTTCCAGGTATCCCTATTTTGCCTCTCCCTAAACTTCTTCTCAGCCTTCCTCTATGAATCTGAGGATTGAGCAGATTTTGTTAAAGGAAATCCTACTCCTCTTTTGCCATTAAAAACTTAGTTCCCCTAGGCATATCTCACCTAAAAATTATTTTGGTTCTTTCCACTTAATAGAGCTTTGAGGATTCTAGCATGAACCAACTTTCTTTCTATATTTTTGGCCATTAGGATCGCCTTGTAATGAGAAGACAGCTTAAGAGTCTGGACTTCCAGCCTTATTACCTCCTTCAAGCCTCCCATAAACAACCCCATATACTAGTTATCAATCATTCGAGGTACTTGTGAGGCCAACATCTCAAATTCCTTTGCAAATTCATGAATCGAACCTTCTTTCTTGAGCATTTTAAGTTGAGAAAAAATATTCCCACACTGTTGAGTTCCATATCAATTAAACAAGGATTGTTTAAACTTTTCCTAATTAAGCTTGGGATCTTCTTCCTTCAGCACTGTAAACCAATGCCATGGTCTCCCTACCATGCATACTTGGATCATCTAAATTTGTAGCTCCGAAGGAGTTCTCTAGACAGCAAAATAAGTCTCAACTCTAGAGATTCAGCTAAAAGGATCCTCTCCTTGAAATATTGGCATTTCAATCCTTTTAGCTGCTAACCAAAGATCTTCTAAATGAGGCTCTGATTCCTCAATTGTTTGGTTTTTCTCTTGGTGGCATCACCCATTATCATTCCCAAAAAAAAATGAAAGAAGTTTCCAAAGTCAACTCCTCCTTCTCCTTGCCTCACTCTATCTAATATTGCACTTGGAAACCTTCTCCTGACTCAGTAGGTATTTGTGCAAGTGATTTGGTAATATCCATAAGAACTGTAGAGTGCTCCTTAAGAGCTATAGAGTGCTCCTTAAGAATTGAGTCATGGTTTCTGAAGTTGGTCTCCAATGCAACTACCTGAGCATCAATGGCTTCCACCCTTGAAGTCATCCTAGTGTGCATGCAATCCTTGAACTCTCTCAATGAGAGCACCAAATTGTTAGGACCTAGAAACTATTTGATTGAATTTCTAGTAAAAGATAGGAATTACAGAGATTATAGAAGAAGAATAGAAGAAAAAGATGAAGAGACAAGAGCTCCAGCTCTCCCTAACCTAAAGGACTGCCTCTCAATTTCTTGGCACTAGCCCACTTAAAAGAAAAAGACTACCTTGCACTCTCCCTCTTTCTCTTTATATCGCTCTTTCTCCACCACAATTACATCCAATTTTATGCATGTAATTTGTGCAAGAGTTAGTTGTACCACTTTATCCCTACCTCATTATGTGCATGCATTCTATTATACTTGTGTGTGTGCCTTCTGTCCTACCTCTTGCTTAATTAACCTCGGGTCTTCTAGGATAGACTTTAATTATTTTGGGCTTATTCATGCCCTGACCTAATTCTGATTCTTAGGCCACATTCCCATAATTACACAAATCAATGGTGCAATATTTAGAATTAATCTTTCATTATCATATAATTAATCTTTAATACATTCTCTATGTTCATCACTTTGATTCATTTTTGCCATTGAATAGTGGCATCTTGCCCACTTGGGTACAAATCTCTACATAGCTTCACTAGTAACTACCCACTTGCACCATCTCAAGCATCTATCACTATCCCTCTCATATTTATATGCATTTGATGAATATAGAATCAACAGTCCAATAGATGATCAAAGCCCAATTTTGACTAAGGGCATTAGTTAAGTAAAAGACTCTTTTATCCCTCAAGTTATTTATAAATAGAAAGGTATGAGTTTAATCTATGATTATTAAATACTTTACTCTTTTATTTGAATTATCTCTAACTTTAGCATCAGAGGGAATGTGGCAGTCTCCAATGCTTAAGCTTTTATGTAGGTGATTTCCACCCACCAAACATCACCACTCGAGATCGGAATGTTTATCAATTGGCCATCTACACTTTGATTACCTAAGCAACATCTCTATTTCTAAACTTTGATAATTCTATTTTTGACTTTTTAAATTGCAATTTATGATGTTTTTCAACTAATGAATTTTCCTTTCATTTTTTTGTCTTTTGATTCAGCATCATTCACTCTTAATTTTCTCATTTTGTTGATTGAATGTGATTCGAACTTACTACTGTTAATTTCTACTTCAAAGATAGTATGTAAATATATGCTTACAATTTATATTATATGTTTTATCTTAAGCTCTTGATCTATTATCTTATAGATTTTTGTTTACAAATCGATCAAATGATAATTGTCAGGATCTTTTCATTAATCTGAATTTTTGAACATTCTAGTTATATATTGTGTATCAAGACATCATTATATATGATTCATAGTTATTTTTGCTCAGTTTGAAGATATAATATCCACGTAGGATTAACTTGATTGGACTCAACTGTTTGTGCTTGATAGGTTAACTTGACACCATCTTGAGCCTATATAAGGAGATCCCTTTCAATGAATTTTAGAATCCTCATTTGCAAGTGAATCGCTCCCTAAGGAGTGTTGCTCAGCAAATTAGGATTTTGGTTTGCATTCTTCAATGGTGTGAACTTCAGGTAAGGTTTTTAGCCTAAAAGGCTAATTTCTTATCTTAAGTTCTTTTTAGGTTAGTTTTGATCTTTTTTTTTTTTTTGGCTCTTAGGTTGTTGAAAGTAGTTTCCCCAATAATCAAAGGCAAAGATCAATACTAGAGATAGGCTCATATATTGTAAGTCCCAATAAGATCTTCATGAGTCATGAATCATGATAGGTGAGTGAGATTCTACCCTTCTGGCTCCCTTTTCATATAAAACCTATATTTTCAAAAATCCCCAAATGTATTTTGTCTATTAGAAATTGGGAATATGGTTAGACAATTTAGCCTATTAAAATTAGACCTAAATTAATATAGTAAGAATGATGAATTGCTATGAAACCTGAGCAGGTCATGAGATTTTGAATTAGAGCAAGAATAGACTCGGGGTGTAAGTATTAATGAATTCAAGCTTAGACCAAATTTTACATGAAAACTGTAGATACAAGATAAAAGTTTAGGAATTATTTTTTTACTTGATTATATGAATATTTGTTTGAATGAATGTATGAAGTGGGATATGAAATTGGAAAATAGTATTGATGTCAAGTTGAGGATATCTTTAGGAATCCTAACTTTGCATATGTATAAGAATATAACATGTTTTTCAAAGATATCAAAATGAGTAAGTCTTACATTTCCAAATTGTTATTTTACAAAGTTTCCAAGGGATTTAGTTATTGGAAAATATTTATTAAAAGTATTATTATCACATAAGTTGTTTTACATTACAAGTTTAATTAATTTGTTTTATTGTATTATTATGATGAAATAATGATATAAATTCATTATACTATTTTATTAAATGTTTTCAAAAATAGAATATATAATGACATTTGTAGAAATAAAAGTTGTTCAAATTTAAGAAATTTATTTTGTCATTATCTATGCAAGATAATATTCTTTATATTATTTTATTATTTTACTTATTTAAATGTTTTCCTTTGTTAGAAATCACAAATGAATATCAAGAGATAAACATTTCTTTAGCTGAAAATACATTTTTTTATAAGTATACTTAGCATTGGGAATATGTGCCGAAATTTGCGGGTTAGCCCATACTCATATTCATTTTTTATGAGTTGGACTTTAAAAAAATAGACCCGTTTAAATGCGGGTCTAAATGGATTAGCTTGTTTTAGTCTGTGACCTGTGCAGCCTAATTCGTGGACCTCACAGGCCAGTCCATTTAGTTTTTGAAAAATATTTTTTTAAAAAAAATATACATAAATAAATTCATTTTGATATAAATCAAATGAGTTAAAATAAAATTATTAGTATGATTTTATAAAAACATGGTGTTATATATGATATATTTATTAAGGATAAAATATATTTTAATTTTTTATACTTTCTTTTCAAAATGTTTTCTATCTTATTTTTTAAGTAATAATATTTTTTAATTTTATATTTTTTTATATATAAATAGGTTGGCTTTATGCTAGACTAGTTTGTCCTAGGGTTAGGTTGGTCATCACAAAAGTAAACTCATTTAAATATAGATCTAAATAAGCTAACCCATATGGGCTAGCGACTTACAGGGGTTAGTGCAGGTTGGGCCAGGCTTGCCAATTTTCCTAGTACTAAGAATACTCATTCCATGAACATGTAGTAAGCATTAAAAAGAGAGGGCAAGCTAGGAATGCTTGAAGTATAGTTATCTAGTAGACAAAGGTAGTAAATGAACTCAGAACAAGATAAAATGGAAAGTATGACAAAAAGATGTAGGTGTATGTGAACTAACAAGGAATATTAGAGGACTTACATGCACTGAGAGATATATGTGATCTCCCATATGACAAGGGATTATGGGACAGATGGTCAATCATGTGACAGAAGGTCATAAGAGATGGTGTATTAAGGCACAATCAAATAAGTGTCACGGGACAAGATAAGAGTAAAGACAAGAGAAGAGAGCATCGTTTTTCCAATATTCCCATTTCAATATAATTAAAAGAGAGAATTTTACATAGTCATTAGACATGACTTGGTAAAGTATGTTTTTATATTTATGATATGATTATGATAAAAGTATAGATTTAAAAAGATTAACAATAGATAATAAGTATGAGATCAAGCATAAAAGTATTGGAGATTATAATGAATATATTTTTAAAATATATCAAACTACATGTATATATATATATCCTATCTATAAATGTGTCTATATTTACATGTATAACCAAAAGGAAATTTCAACCCAAAGTTGGGTTAATTTTTTAGCTCATTGAGTAGTTGAACTTATTCTATTTATTAACATTTTTCCAATCAATGACTAAGAGAAGGTTATCTTAATTAGGAGACACTCCAAGAATGCAAGTGTATGAAATCAGGTACATGATTTTCTTAACATACTTCTTACAGTTAGTATCCCTCCAGCTAAACACTAGGTCCTCATATATTAAATGTTGTTTGTAATATATTTTATTTATTCAAAAACATTTCTAGTACATTATGCATATCATGGATTTTATTTGAAAAGGCGCTAAGAATCATATTTCTACATTTAATTCATGATTTCAAAAATTAAAAGAATTTTCAGTAAGAATAAGCTTATGAGTTTGTAAATCATCACAGGGTGATTTGTGTCAATTACACCTTGGATCGGGATGTGACAAGTTGGTCCTCAGATATATTTGGTACGGCATGTTAGGGTTAGTGAATACCAACTATAGTGGTATATGATTAGGAGTGTCCATTAATTCTAGGGAATCCATTAATCTAATCACTAAGAGTAATCAACCCATGTAATAGGAGATAGTATGACTTAGGAAATTGTTTTGTGATTAGAATAAAAATGAATAGAGATTTTAAGAGTGGCGCTTATACCCATGAGGGGGTAAAGAAAATCGTAAAATGATGAAAGTATCCTTGGATGCAAGTTAGAGTTGGACAATAAGGATAATGATGAATGTGATAGACTCATATAAAGACAAAAGATAGAAGAACCCCAAGAAGAGGGTGGACAAAAAGGATAAAATTACCTTTATAAGTCAGAGCATGGTGCAAAGGACAATTTTATCCCTAGTGAGCTAGATGAATAAGGATTAATATACCCCTGCATAAGAGAGGTAAATCAAAGAAGATAGGGTCTCATGCAATACGAGTAGTCATGAGTTGGAGATTAGGATTGACAAAACCTAGCGAAAAGGAAAATTTTACCATTGATTAGTCAGGAGGGAATAAAGACCAATATACCACCACATGAGGGAGGTAAATCAAAGAAGTTAGAACCCCATGTACAATATGCAATTATAGAATTTAGAACAATTAGAATTGTAAAAACCCCATTGAAAAGACAAAAATGCCTCAAAACCCAAATGGGAGAGTTAAGTTGGACAAATTTCCTTTTGAGTTAGGCAAAGAGAATAATGAAAGAAAGAGGTAAAAAAAAGCATCAGTGAAAATTAACTTTGAGTCAACGACCAACCCACCTAGTCCAACAGGCAGGCGATCAACAAGAACTTTAATAGGTGATTAATAGGCCGAGTCAGGTAGGTTATATAAGCCTTGCACCCTTATTTCCTCATTTTACACCAAGCTTCTCTGAAAGTTCTCCTAATTTTCTTTAATCTCTCTCTTCTTAAGAGTATTGGCTTAGCAAAGCACTGCTTAATTTCCCTCCTAAACATCAAAAACCTACTCCAAATGGCTGAGCAAGCTCTAATCAACTTTGATTTGACCTTGTTTCTCTACTTAAGTGTGACATAGAGATACAAGCAGGCCATATGAGCTAGGGATGTACTGAAGTCCAAATACCTTGGTTCAAGCAATCATCATTTCTTTTGTATAAACCAAGTGCTACAACCATTGAAGCATAAGAGATGGCTACTATTCATGTCAAGTAACAATGCTTATCATGAGAAAACTATTAAGTACTTTTAAGTTAAATTGCATAGGATATCAAATAGCCCTTTACTTTTATTTTTCTAAGAGACATGGTAGGCCTCTATCCTTGACATCCCATTGGCTTCTAGAGCTCTGCATAACCTTATCACTCACGTCATCCTGACTAGTGGAGGACAAAAATCCTCGCTTATTTATATTGACATGCACATGCTTTCTCACCTCTAATCCAGACATCCCTTCAACCTCCCCTACAACCTTCTAAGCCACATGCCAATAATGGCAATGAGTTTATCCTAGGCCTCCTTACCATATGGATTAGTCCTTATGAGGATATTTTAGTCACTGGCGTGTAATTTTAGACTGTTTGAAGCGACTTACCTCAAGTTGATGCTGATCAACATGTTTTGAAACTTCATATATGAGCAAATGGATAGCAACTAGGTACCAGGAGCTTGATTGAGATGGGCCAAGTAGAGGAGGCACCCCACTAATGAGATAAAGGAAGAGTTAGATCGGGTAACTGCTAATTGAAAAGTTAACCTAGCTCTAGGTCCCTTTGAAGTTAGCACCAGCATAAGGAGATGTCACGTAGTGCCACCACATGTTAAGCATAAGATCGACAAGTTGTACGAGCTCATGCAACATATGAGCACAAGCACCAATCACCATTTAGGCTGCATTGAGTGTAAGATAATCACTTTAGAGGGCAAGGTAGATTAACTATGCAACACATTTTGCATGGAGGAAAAGGACTAATGGTAACAATTAATGCAGGACCAAGGTAGGGCTAATAGAGCCTTTTTGTGTCTCTTGTTTGATGTACATGACTAGGGTCATGTAGTTATTTGATTGCATTTCTTATTTTGTTACCAGCATGTTGATGATGTCACGACATGGTGAAACTTATATCTTTTATGAATTTTATGTGGAAAAAAAAAACTTTCTTTTCACAATTATGTGAATTAGTTATGTTAAACTAAAATGCTAAAATTTATATAATAAAGGAATCTTGAGAAAAAAAAAAGGAATAAAAGGCATTGTGTTCAATACCAAAGTTAAGAAAAGGATAAGATAAGACATGAAATGATACGAATAACGTAATATGATTGATTGTATGACTACAGATTAGGGTTTTACATGAGACATGTCATGACCAATTAATGTGAATATTCTGAAATGTACGTATGTTTGCTTTATAGATGCTATAGTTATGTGATGTGTTTATGCATGTAAGAAGATGGAAATAGTTTCAGAATGAGAATGCATGATTTGTTATGAATGTAGTCTTATGTGTATCTGAGCAAGCATCTACTACAATTAGTATGCTTTATAGGATGTGTATATAAGCAAGCATCTATTATACTTAGTATGCTTTATAGGAAAATGAATAGAGAATATATTCATACTGTCGAGAGTTATAAGATAATAAGAGTAAGGCATAAGACTTAGATACGTAAAGATGAATAAGGATGTTGGTATATAACGAATGAAGTGATAATAGAAATTAAGAACAAGGAATAGAAAAAATATGATATGAAGAGATCGGAATTGAAAGACAAGAATCCAATAAGATAATAAACACCACAATAGTTAAGATAGGATTTTAGTAGTGCAATGAAAACATGATGGATGTCAAGATGTTTGGAGTGAGATCAAAACAAACGAAAAGAATCTAAGATGAACAAATCAAAGTTAGATTAACATAAGAATACAGATAAGGATACAGACAAATAATCAACCAGTGATAAGAGATTGAGAAATGAGGAAGCAATTAAGAGCGTGAAGCTAGAATTAAAGACATAGTAGCAAATAGAACTATTAAGATAAGATAGAAACAAACCCAAATAACCTGAAATGAGCATAAGGGACAATTTGAGGACAAATTGTCATAAAGGAGTGAATTTTTAATATCCTCATAGGGTTAACCTGATTGGATTTAAACACGGATTCGTAAGGAAGGCTAATTGACCATAGGCTTGATTCAAGTTAACTGGGCAATCGACTGATCGGTTGGGTCTCATGAGGTCAACCAATTGTGCTTAATATGTCAACTTGATGCTGACCTAAGCCGATATAAGGAAACCCCCTTCAGCGAGTTTTAGATTCCTTAATTACAAATAAGTAGCTCTTTGAGGAGTGATGCTCAGCAAATTAGGATTCTGGTTTTTGCACTTCAAGTGTGTGAAACTAAGGTAAGGTTTTTCTGCTTAAAAGGTTAATTTTTTTCTATCTTAAGTTCGTTTTGGGATAATTTTGATCTTCTTTTTAGTCTTAGGTTGTTGAAAGGTGTTTCCTCAATAGCTAAAGGCCAAGATCAATACTAGAGATAGGCTCATGTGCTGTAGGTTTTAGAACGGTTTTCATGATAGCTGACTAAGATTCTACCCTTTTTGCTCCCTTTTTATATAAAATTTATATTTTCGAAACTCCTCAAATGTATTTTGTCAGTTAGGAATTAGGAATACGGTTAGAGAAATTAGCCTATTAAAATTAGGTCAAAATTAATGTAATGAGAATGATGAATTGCTATGAGACCCGTGTAGGTCATAAGATTATAGATTAGATCAGGAATAAACCTGGAATGTAAGCCTTAATGAATTTAGGCTTAGACCAGAATTTACATGGGAACTATAAATATAAAATAGAAGTTTAGAAATTGCTTTCCTACTAGATTATGTGGATACTTGTTTGAATGAATGTATGAAGTGAGATATGAAATAGGAATTATGTGGATACTTGTTTGAATGAATGTATGACGTGAGATATGAAATAGGAATATAGTGTTGATGTCAATTTGAGAATATCTTTCTAAATCCCAACTTTACATATGTATAAGAATATATAATGTTCAGATCTTGTGAGTTTTCAAAGATATCAAAATGAGTAAATTTTACATTTTCAAATTGTTATTTTACAAAGTTTCCAAACAATTTATTTATTAGAAAATATTTATTAAAAGTATTATTATCACATAAATTATTTTACATCACAAGTTTAATTAATTTATTTTATTGTATTAATATTATGATTTATAATAATAATAATAATAACAATAATAATTCGTTATCATATTTTATTGAATGTTTTCAAGATTAGAATGCACAATGAAATTTGTAGAAATAAAAGTTTTCTGAAAATAAGTAATTTATTTTTATCATTATCTATGCAAGGTCTGTATACTATTTTATTATTTTATTTATTTAAATGTTTTCCTCCATTAAAAATTACAAATAAATTTCAAAAGATAGCTATTTCTCTAAATGAAAATACATTTTTTACAAGTCTACTTCTTCCATTTGCATGTAGTAAGCATTAGAAAGGCAGGACAAGTGAAGAATGCACAAGGTGTAGTTTTTTAGTAGACCAGGTAGTAAAGAAAATCAGAACAAGATAGAAATGAAAAGTATTAACGTCGAATTTTGGTTGTCCCAAATTCCGGCCAACAGGGGATTCTTTGGGATCCCAGGCCTGTTCTGGGTTTGTAGGTGTGCAAAAATAAAGTAACAGAGTAGGTGGTAGAAAGAATATAAGGGAAAACACTGGATTTTACGTGGTTCGGCTAAATCCAGGTTTACTAGATCCTACGTCCACGGTAGAGATTTTGTTATTGCAGTCTCTTCACTGTCTTTTCTCATTTATTTGATGTAATACAACTGTAGCTTGTAATTAATGCATGAAGCTCACCATTCCTCTATAAATAGGATAGCATTGTTAGAAGAAGGGGGGTCGGAGTAAGCAGAAAATCCCTAAGTATGACAAAGAGATGTATAAATTTGTGAATTGATAAAGGATATTGAAGAACCTACCTATATTAAGAGATATATGTGGCCTCCTATAAGACAGGGGGCTATGAGACAAATTTGGTTTCTAATACGATAGAAGATTATGGGATAGATGGTTTGTTATGCGATAGGGGGTCATGGGATATGGTGGATTAAGGCATAATCAAATAAAAAAGGTCTCATAGGACAAGATAAGAGAAAACACAAGAGAAGAATATCGCTCTTTCAATATTCCCATTGTCAATATAATTAAGAAAGAGAGCCTTATGTAGTTATTCGACATGACTTAGTAAAGTATGTTTTATGTTTATGATATGATTATGATGAAAGGGTAGATTTAGAAAGATTAAGAATAGATAGTAAGTATGAGATTAAGCATGAAAGTGTTGGAGATGATTGTGCATATACTTTCAAAATTTATCAAACTACATTTTTCATATATATATATACACATATCCTATGTATAAATGTGTTTATATTTACATATCCTTTGTACCATATAATAATTTTAATTTATGATTACTAAATAATTTTATGTATTTTGATTTTAAACATGAATTAATATATTTTCATGATAGGATTAATGATGTGGGTATAGTATGATATTTTTAAATACTATTCTATAATATTTAGTAATTTATAAATTATTTTTTCTCATTTTTTCCATTTTACTACATCTTGAAAAATTGAATGACAATGTAAATATACTATACCATAAAAAATAATAAAGTACTAAATCATCAATTTTAGTGGTGAGAGAATATAAAAATAAAATACAAATTAAATGTACATAACTATTATGTATATATAAATAAATTTACATAAATAAAATTTAAAAATCAATATGCATCATATTTTTAAAATAAAATCAACTTAAAATTTTATGTGTCTCAATCAATCAATATTCAAATTCTGTACTTCAATAACATATTTTTGGATTGTTGAAAACATGAATGATCTCATTTGATTAAACATTTTGACAAGTCTTTCAAGTATTAAATTTGTTAATTTATTTTTTTCCTTTCTGAACTTTATCCTAGTTTAGCATATAAAAAATATAGCAGTAAAAATGAATTGTTTACCTTTTAAAATTTATTTAATAACATTTTCAATAACAATTTACACATGAGTCTTGAAAAAAAAAACATAATTCAGCTCCTGATTTCATTAGTTTAGTGTAACAAAAGTACAAGAAAAAATCAAATATATTGCGACAGAATTTTGGAAAGAAATATTTTCCGTTGTAATTGGAGACCTAATTTTGTACAGAGTTTGAGATGAAAATTCTGTTCCCAAACAAATTTCGTTCCAAATTAAAAAAAAATAAAAATTTATATAGAAATTCTATAGCAAAAAATCCATATTTTGAAACTAGGATGGATTTTGAGATGAAATATTTTTTTGATCTTCTATTTTTAAAAAATAATATTGTGACAAAATATTCCATCTCAAAAAATTTTAAAATTTTTTCCTAAATTTTATTACAAAAAAAGGATGAAAAATCTAAATTATGAAATTAGGAAAGAATTGAAAATTATTATTATTATTATTTGGGATGATTGAAAAACAAAACATCCTATACATGCTTCTAAACGCATATGAAACATAAGGATAAAATAATAAAACTGAAAGTGGAAGTGAAAACATATCTCCAATCATTGATATAATTGGGTTGAGTTTTGACTGAATTTTTCTAGAAGGTTTCTCACACTTTCTCTCTATAATCTGATAGTGTATGAAAACTTGCCAAAAAGCAGTGAGAGGACCCCAAATCATTTGTTTATAACAGCCTTTCTTCCATTAAGAAAAGGCTAAATCATTACCATGGTATTAAATGACCATTACAGCCATGGTAACATAAAAGCAAAACATAATGTATGTACCAATCTTCAAAAATTGAAAAAATGTAACGTATGCACCATTTCTGAATTGGCAAAATGTTACATTCTCCCACTTGGTGCATACGATCACCAGACAACTTTATGAGAAAATAAATATACGAATCATAATGATAAGTCCTCTAAGAGCGAGTAATATCAATTATGTATCACGATGTACTTAGTTTCTTAAGTACTTAATGTGGTAACAAAACTTAATCAATAAACCTTACGTTTATTGTTGGTCCAAAAATGATTTATTTTTTCAAATAAATTAAAGTGCACATTAATATGAGAAAACATCAAAATGTATAAGAGTTTCATTGATAAACTGAATGTATATACAATTACAAAGTGGAACGAAGTCCCATTCTTTCTATATGATCCTTGAATTTTTGTGGTAGCATGCCCTTAGTCAAGGAATCAGCAATCATCAACTCAGTGCTAATATGTTTAATGACCACGTTATTTTCATTAACACATTCTCTAATGGCTAAGTACCTAATGTCGATGTGTTTGCTTCGACTTCCACTTTTGTTATTCTTAGCCATAAAAACAGTAGTTGAGTTGTCGCAGAAAATCCTCAAAGGCCTAGAAATAGAACCCATAACTCTAAGCCCAGAAATGAAATTCTTAAGCCATACATCATGTGAAGTAGCCTCAAAACAGGAGATGAACTCGGCTTCCATAGTAGAAGTGGCAATCAAGGACTATTTGACACTTCTCTAAGAAATAGCTTCAACAACCATTATGAAAGTGTATCTAGATGTTGATTTGGAAGAATCCACATAGCTAGCAAAGTCTAAATCTGAATAGTCGATCACTTCTAGATGGTCTGTCTGTCTATACATAAGCACGTAATCTTTGGTTCTTTGAAGATACCTCATAACTTTCTTTGCAGCTCTCTAGTGGTCCATACTTGGGTTACTTTGATATCGCCCTAACATCCTAACAGCAAATGCTATGTCAGGTCTAGTACAGACCTGAGCATACATAAGACTTCCGACTGTAGAAGCATATGGAATATTCTTCATGGATTCCCTACATTGGTTCAAATTGAACCTATCACCCTTCACAATGGGAGCAATACTTGGTGAACAATCTTTCATTCTAAATCTCTCCAAAACCTTGTTAATATAGGT
>JANHAO010008125.1:0-19523 GCA_026873985.1 Saraca asoca | reverse complement strand
AAAATATAAATATTAAATATTAAATATAATTATCATAAAATTAAAAAATTAATTATAAAAAATAATTTATAATATTATTTATAAAATTATAATTTATAATATTATTTATAACTAATTTATAATATTATAAATAATTTATAAAAAATAATTTAAAATTTAAACATAAATTACTGTGCAACTTCCTCACAATTTACTGTGCAACTTCCTCGCAATTTTGGCCGGAAAAGATATCTGTGGGGGTCATCTCTTTTTTGCTCTCAACTTCCCTTCTTCTTGCAACTTCCTCACCAGCCAAGCAAGAGAAATGGTCTCGACTTCCGTGCGATGGGACAACTTCCTTTCCTTTCTGCGCAAGTTCCTTCGCACCAAGCAGAGTGTTAGTGCAAAGTAAGATTTTTTTTTTTTTGGAAAAAAACACTGCCTAGTTTTAGTGAAAATTTTGAAATGCTAAAAAATTTAATAGTGCAATACTTTTTTATAAAATGTTTTGTCAAAATTATGAAAAGAAATCACATTTTTTAATGCTCTATTTACTAATCAACTTCAAACTTTATTGTAATTTTTCATAAAAAAAATTATATAAAAGATAAAGTTTTACAAACTTATTAGGTATAAAATACTTGCATGATTACAATATTTTATAAAAAAATCTATAAAATATTTAGAAAGCATAGCAAAGTTTTTCCAATATATATATAAAAATTAAAGGTGTATTTAATAACACTCAAAACGTTAGCATGGAAAACGAACACTAAATTTTAAATGTTAAATTCTTTAAGCGCATGAATAACTACTTGTAATGCCTTACACAAAATGATGATAATAATTTAGTTACAAGATTTATATGGAAATGTTTTTTTTTCTAAAATTTAAATTAAATAGTATTTTAAACTATTAAGTGTAATTTAAAAATGATTTGTGTATAAGTGTATGTACATACTTGAATAACTATCAATTATTTTAAAGTTTCTTTGTGGAAGTGTTTACAACTATGATGGTACGAATATTTTTTTGTGTGCATACCTCGAAGTCCATGTGGCGTGGCTCAATTTCCCTTACTTCAATACCATTAGTATAATAGATTCGCACGTCTAGCAATTCGTGGATCCGTGGCGCAACGGTAGCGCGTCTGACTCCAGATCAGAAGGTTGCGTGTTCGATTCACGTCGGGTTCAATTTCCCGGTTTTGCTATCTTATATTTTTCTTCTATCATATCTGATTTTCTTCATGAAAGTCATCCTCCAGTCTTATAGATTTTGTCATTAGAATATTGTGTGGACCTATTTTTCTACTCTTGAAATATCTACCAGCAGTATCACAGTGCAGCTGGCTGGACCATTCTGCTTTCCTCATTGGAACAATGCCCACAATGGTTGCAAAGGTGTCATCTATGGAGTTTTCCTTCCAAATGGAGATATATAGTGTTGTGGCCAAGCGATATTAACGGAAGGTATCCTAAACACTTTTGTTTTTCTCATTAACTTGGCTGAGATATCAGCTTGGCTAGTGTAGCTGTTGAAAACCAATTATCTGTTAATGAATAGAACTTGCAAAAGATATCTTTCCCTTCCACCGTGATTTTGGTATGGCCACTGCCACTACACCAAGCAATCCAATTGCAATAAAAAATAGACCAATTGATTTTAAAAATATTACTTCCTCAGACATCATTTAATCGGAGTTAGTTAATTTCACCTGTTTGTTTTAAAGCAAACGGGCCATCATAACTCTAATCATGGCATTGTAAAATTGTGAATGGTGGTAGTAAGAGTAGCACTGCTCAATACTCATTCATTTTATATCTCACGCATCATTTACTGCACTTTTGCTTTACTTTGCAAAGGAACTGAATACAATAATTTTAAGGAAAATTTTGCTTACATTGTGTTATTTTATATGTAAGTGTACATCTCATTGGTTCATAAGCCAGGTCAAGTGGCCTTAACAAGAAAACAGTGGCTATAATCTGTGAGTCACATTTAGGCTCCTTGTAAATAATGCTTATTACCTCTCATCTTCTCTTAATCAAAACAAACAGGCAATCTTTAAATTTTAAGTATAGTTGTTGTAGTTTCCACAGAAAGTCATCACTTGAGTGGCCTCAAGAAGTCTACTGCATCAACCGGAAGAGAGGTTGCTATGAACTGAGTGTGGAAGAAAAGCTCCTTTGTAGAAATCCTTGGCTGTAATCATTTGCTCTAGACGACCAGCCCAGTAACTGCATCAAAATCTTGTACCATTTCAATATTAGTCATAATGCTGCATATCTTCTCATCATCAACAGGAAATCGCATCCAGGAGGCCAATGAGCTTTTTAAGAGCAAGTTTTCATTCTGTATGTTCAAATGGGTTGTTACTAATAGCCTTGGAAATGCATGATCTTTTATTTGCACTAAATCTTCAGTGTCGGGATATATGCTTGAAGATTTTGGTTTTCCCACTAATTGATGATCTCTAAGCTCCCTTAACTGCATTTGGTACTTTTCTTTGAGCCATCTCAGCTCTACCCTAATTTCATTCTCATAATCCAAAAGAACACAATCTGATGCAGGTGGGCCGGAGAGCAGGTTAATATTATTGGCATCACTTTGATCATCCTCAGTAATAATCTTCTCATCAACCTCCTTGATAATTGATTGGCTTGATTTCTCATGAGATTTGTCACAATGTATGTCTTTCAACCCTTCTGAATTTGCCCCTGGTTCATCTCTCTGAGCCCATATATCAGTATAACGAAAGCCAGTGGATTGGCTTGCAGCAGCCGGTGTAGTTTCTGTAGCACAATTTTCAGACCCTTCAACTTGGTATGAAATCTCCTCAAAACGGCCATGAATCGCAGCACATCCATCGTTTGAACATTGAAGAATTTGCATATATCTTGCTGATTTGTTGTTTGCTGAAACATGATCAAACAAGGAAGCACAATTGAGGCAGAAACTTGCACTTGTGAATTCAGGGCTATCCTCAATTCTGGGTCCCCTTGTCCACTGTGGGACCAAGTTTGCAATTTCATTATCAATCATGTCTGCTATTTTTGATACATCTTGGTCAATTATGTCAAGCTCAGCTACCATTTCATTAGCAACACTCATTGCTGTATCTGTCCCAATGTCAAATGGAAAGTAGATGTTTCGAACGCGACCTATTTAGAGGAAACACGTATATTTTATTTCCTTTGGCAAGTTGATTGGCAGATATCAGGAAAAAAAAACAAAGAAAATTCTACTTGAATTACCATCATTCACCACTGTATACATGATACAGTCTAACTCAAAATTGATCCCACTTGTTCGGAAACATGTGCGATTGGTTTAACTTAGTTTATGTGACGTATGCAGTTGTAAAAAGAGTTGTGAATGAAGGTATTACAAGTAGAGCTACTCACAATGGAATTTAAGAAGATAAGGAATAATCTAAGACAGAAGAAATTCAAGAATAAAAGAAGAATGGAAAATGCCAACCTTCCTTGTCTGCTATTCTAAGCCTCAAAAAGATGCCATCATCTTCTCCTCTCCTAACTTTGACCGTGGTATCAACTTTAGCCAAATTATCAACCACTTCGCTTTCGAAGAGATCAATTTCATTTGCCTCAAAATCAACTCGATGATAATCCAATTCAGATGGAGGTTCATAACCACCAAGATAATCAGTGTATTCACTGACCAAGGAGCTGTAATTATAATGAATCCCATTAAGAGGTTGTCTTCTTAAGGGTGGTTCTTCATAGCAATCTCTTTCACACTGAAGAGGCCTCAAATCAGACACATAATCATCAATTTGGAGAAAAGGGTCTTTCAGGAGTTCCTTGGCAGAAAGCCTGAGGGAAACAGTTACTAAGCATTTCTCTATAAACTGTCGAATCTCGGGATCCTTAACTTTATACAGAGCTTCTGGTTTCTTGCCCTGCAAGCAATATGTACATGACTGGAGTAAAAAGAAAGAAATCAAAATGGAGTGTAAATAGAGGAACACAGTTTGGTTCTTACAGAAATAACTTTCTTGTAAATTTGAGCAGGATTGCTGCATTCACTATATGGATATTCTAAAGTGATCATCTCCAGGAGGCACATTCCAAAGGAGTATATGTCAACTAATTCATTGTAATCCTCGTCGTACACTTCGGGAGCCATAAACTCAGGTGTGCCTGAAAATTGAAACAAAATTAAAAGAAAACAGATTACTATATGTGATCATCTTGGCAAAAAAAAAATACGAAGGCCTAATTTAGTTTAGTTCTATCCACCAACGCAGCGAGTATCATTAGATTTTCGGAGAACTGCAGCGAGGCCAAGATCACCAATTTTGACTTCTCCTTGATTCCCATTGATGAAAATGTTATCGCACTTAAGATCTCTGTGAATCACAGGAGGTTCATGGCCGTGAAGATAAAGGAGCCCTTCTAAAATCTGCCTACACCAACTCTTAACAGCTCTAATATTAACTCTTTTATGTTTCAGCCTGTATCTGCTCAGAAAAGTATTAAGGAAATTGTTCACATTAAATACCAAAATGATTTTAAAATGGCAATATGAACTGAAATAGATTAAGGCTTACTGTCTGAGTGTCCCAGAAGTAAACATCTCAGTAACAAAGTTAATGTGTCTTTCAGCAGGATCGACCCAGGAAGTATAGAACCTCATGATGTTCTTGTGTTTCAAGGCCTTGAGGAGATGGATTTCACAATACAACCTTTCAAGGTCTTCAGGATTCTGCAAAAAGTCGTAAAGCTTTACTTGATTCCATGCCACTTCTATGCCTTGAAATTCATCAAATGCTCTGTAACTGCAACAAATGAATAGTAATTAACACAGCTATTATGGTTAAAATTCAGAATTCTACTAGCTAGACAAAAATTAAAAATGAAAACTTAAAAATTCCATTTTTTTCAAGCAAACTATGAAAAGGGTATAATTCATACACTGTCTTTGAAGCTCCTTTGCCAAGAACTTCATTGTACTGACAAATAGGAAAAAGAAAAATCAAAATCCAGAATCAAAGTGGAGACTTTGAGAAAAGAAAAGAAGTAAGCAAAGAAAAGGAATATAAGAGGGTTTATAATTATAAATACTCTTCCATATCTTCCTGTAGGATCCATTTCCACAAACTCAGAGTATTCTGAGTTAAAACTTGCAGCAACATTCATGCTGCCTTGTTATACTCTTGTATGTACTTATTTGTTTAATCTGTCTACTCTACGAAGTCTTTTGCTTTCTTTTCAGGGTGGTGGGGGGAAGGAAAGGAAGGAAGTCTTCAATGTCTTATAGCTAGAAAGGGAGTCAGAGGAAATATGATAAACTAGTTTAGGGTAAATGTATTTTGCTAGTTTTCATAGATTTCACATAAAAGCTGAAACCTTGTACGTAAAATCTTATAAAGTTTTAAAAATTTATAATTTTGTATGAATTTAATGTGTAATAAGTATATAAATAGTTATAACTTTTTCAATGAATGTTGTATTAAAAAAATTCTTTTATTTTTATATAAAAGTTAAAAAAAATTAAAAAATTACACCAAAAAAAAAATTAAAAGAGTAGGTATCAGAACAAATTTTTCAGACACCTACCAAACACAATCCACTAATTTTCACCTGAAAATTAGTGGAGAAGGAGGAGAGAGGGAGGGAAAGCTTAGGAAAATCCATGAAAAGGATAAGGTTAATTGCCAACTACCATACAGAGAGACAAGGATGCAAATTAGGGAGTGACGTGCCCCTTTAACCCACCACCCACAGAGCAAAGCTTCCTTCCAAGACAAAGGGCAGAAGCTGACAAAACGGCCTCTCTCTTTGGCCTGCTTGCACTTTTCTAACTCGTCACAAGCTGTAAAACCGAAATTACACTCTCATCATGCAATGCAACAGCTTGCATTACATGGGCCAACCAGAAGTTGTGTTAGGCTTTCTTTAAGAAAATGGCTATAATATCATGCTGCCTATAATCTATGCATGTAATTCAAAGATATTACGATAAGAACATGTGTACCTGATTGGTTTCTCCATTTTAAAAAAGTAAGATCATTGGTGCATATTGTAGTTGAAGATTCTCCAAGCCTACAAGGGTGAATTGATTTTAAGATTTTTATTAGTTTTTTAAATTATTTTTAAAACCCTTTCAAATTTTACAAAATTTTTAGACATAAAGAAACAAATAACCAACACTCTTACTAACAAGTACAAGCAATGTAAAATTCAACATCTTAGATATTCAACATCAACTATAAAGTGGTTTGACTTTGGAGATCCGCTCTAAGGATGACATTTACTCTTCAAACTTAACAAAATCTGGTTTCATTAATTTAAAATCCCTCTAAGTTTGAACTAAGCACTTGAAGAAGCCTTTACTATCACCCAAACAACCAAATTCCTATGAGAATCCTCACTTAAAGAACTCCATTCAAGAGATTCCTCACTCTTACTCTCTTAGGGTTTTCTCACTCAAAATCAAAGAAAACATGAACACTCTAGAAGAAAGATTAAGCTCAAGAACACTCAAATGTTTGATTACACAATGAACCTTGAGGATGGAGAAGAAAAGAATTAAGAAGCTCAAGTTAGGGATTCAATCAACTGAAAGCATAAAAAGAAGAGCTTTTGTGTGTTTTTTGAGTGTTAGTATGAATTTAGGGTTTGAAAATATTTTGATAGACGTTAGGAAGAGTGTGAGATAAAAATAAAGCAAAAATACCCGTTAAACCAGTACTCAATTGATTGATAGGATTCTAGCAGTTGCCTATTAGCCCAAAATGGCCAACTTTGAAGGACAATTTTGGCTAACAAGGGCACTAACATAACAAAGTTGTTCTATTTTTTATGTAAAAAAATATATTTTTGTTGATAAAAACATATTTTCTTAAGGGGTTTTAGTAGAAACTTTACATGTTGCTTTTCTAACAATTTTCAATTTCATCAAAAAACTTTTAACCTTAATTGAATTTCAAGGCCTCTAACTATATTTTACAATCAAATGATTCAAATGACTAAACCTAGGACACAAGTTAAGTATTCTAATCTTCATGCAAGGCGATGAAAATCTTGTCATCTTCATGCTCTTTGATAATCATTCGGAGAAATTTGTAATCATCAAAAATTTGTCATTAAACCCTTTTAGGGTTTACATAGATGACATCACCTTAGATATTTATTAGGAATCATATAAAAATTAGAATTCAAATTCAAACTAAAGATAAATGTTAAAAATTCTTATATCTTTCAAAATGGTGAGGGACATATAACTCCAGCTTAATTCAAGAGACAATCGTAGGCCTCACACAATGTAGCATTTACATCGCCTCTTAACTTTTAAAGGTGGTTTGTTGAATAAAAATTAATTTTTTTTACAACTAAAATTTTGAGAGTTGACATTTAGGGGAAGGTTGTCTTTGACACTTTTTATATCATGGAGATGTCATGGAACCTTTTATGTTTTTTCATGCTTAGGCATGAGACTCTTCTTATTGGAACCTGTTAGGTGTTAAGAGTGTTTTCATTTTGAGAAATGTACACTTTTTCTTTTTAGCACATAACAATCACAAGTTACTCATCCAATAATGTTAGTACTATAATCATTCATACAAAAAAGAAACACCATTTTTAGTTCAAAATATTTGATTGATCACATGTACTATCAGTCAATCGTTTTCTTGCACCAAAAATGTCTCATGTAGTCATGCTCATCAACCAAGCTTTCTTTGTATTAATTTGGGTGGATCAGATAAAATGATTTGATCACTCCATAATTTTTAGTATCATCAAAAATAAAATGCACGTTATATTGTTTTTTTACGTTTGGCACAATTGTTTAAAAAAAAAAGTCAATTATAATAATATCTTTATAACAAAATAATAAAATATCTATATAAAAGATGTAAAAAAAAACATTCAAGGTTTTGATTCCTTAAGTTATATATTAATCATATATAAGTTAAATAGATAATATTATCAGGGATGACTATTGCCCTAAATTTGAGGATCCTCACGAGAATGGAGATGAGGTAAAAGTTTGCCCCATTCTAAATTTTGGGAATGGGGGCAAAAATCATAGTCCTTACTCTGTCGTGTGTTGCCTTGTTTGAAGATTAATTAAAAGATATTGTTTGATTTTTATTTTATAATATGTAATACATTTTAAATAAAATACTTAATATTTTCAAATTAAATTCTTACGAATTTATTGTATTTTATATGTATAAAATATCATAAATAATTACATGATTGATTAGCATCTCAATTTAAGATAAAGAATTTAAAATGATTATTGATTTTATTTGAATTTGGAGTTTTATTTACTTGTGCTTGAAGTTATTTAATGATTATGTATGAATTTATAACACTTAATTTCAGGATTTGTATTATTTTTAATTTTTTTTATCATTCCATGAAATTCTTTATGAAGCTTTGTTGCTCTGTAGGGCATGGGATGGAGTGGACTTTGTCCCTAATAATGGAGTATGAGGTAAGTGTATATTTTGTCCCCGATAATGGAGCATGGGACAAGAAAAGGCTAATTTCACTTTGCCTTATTCCATTGCCATCCCTAGCTATTGCAATACCAATAAAATAATAATTATAACATATTACATAATTAAGTCATATTTCTTTATATATTCATTATGCTGATTGCCAAAAATCTCTAACATTTGTTAATAATTGCATTTGTTTGTTTTTCAAGTATACTAGCCTTCTTTTCATTATTTTAACTCTCTTTATGTATCAATAAATTTTAAATTATTGATTTTTATTTATATTATATAATAATTTTGTATAATAAATAACTTATTTTATAAATAATATAAAAATATCTTATTTTAAATTTTATTATTAAATTTTTTTTATAATATATTAAGAAGCTAAAATTATTTTATTATTTATTAATATAAGAATAATTTTGGAATATATGAAAGATGTACGGGACAAGGGTGTAAAAATGTCAACCCCAAAATGATGGATGACTCATTCCATTGTTTTGGGATGGAATTGAAAATGCATCATTTGATAGAATGAGCATTCTCATTTCATGGTACCTACCAAATAAACTTTTTACTCATTCATATTCATATTTCAACTAATCAAATATAACATTGTCTACAACCATGCCAAAAGAGAAATTCTTTCGTTGATCTCATGAAAGAAGTATACACAATATTTATGAAATTCACACTTACACATAAAATTTATATTTATTAAGGAAAAATACAATTAACAAAGCCCAAAATAAATTCAAGGGGCTATGGCAAACTACGGTCATTTAACTATGATTTGATGTCATCAGTCAATCTAAGCCCTTACAATAGGATGGACTAGTTGAAGATAACAGCTCAAGGGTACTTAAAGCCACAATCGATCAACAAGCAGCCTATACCAATTTTAAACTGGTAGATTGACTGAAGGCTTAACAGTTACTCCTCAGATGGTTAAACGGTCCCTAATAATTCATCACATATTATGCATTAGGGATGACACCTAAATTACGTAACCACATTCCCTAGTATACGGAATGATATTCTCATACCATGTTTAACATGTCATTAATGCATAATCGCTTTAATGTATAACCACCAGGACGAGCAACCATTAAATAATAACATTAGGTAAACTCCTAAAGCCTATTCTGGATATATTAAAAGAGACACTATATTGACTTGAGCATTGTAGCAGATTATTTCTATCATGTGTTGCTGACCTACTCTTTGTGCAGAGCATCTTGTAGTTGTAAGCCATCATGTATGCTGACTCGTTCCATCCAAAAGTTTTCATTTGATTTCATCTATGGCTTTTCCCAAACAACCACAATGTCACAACATTCTCCTTTTTGTTCTACCTACATCCCATCGTTAGAAGAGGAACACCATAGCAGGGCAAGATAGGAACACCATCGAGACCAAATGGTAGAAGAAGCATGTTGAATCACCATTGAACTGGAACGTCATTTGTTGGTTAATCAAGTCTACCAATTTCAGGTGGAACTTCACACTATTTAGTGTGTGCAAACTCATCATGTTCTTCCTCCACCACCCCATGACCATTAAGCTAGTTTTCATGAAGGTTAACCTGGTTGCTAGGTGAACTCAAGCTAATCTCTTAACTCCACCACCACTTTTGTTTGTTTATCCATAAAATCTACCCTACAGATGGCATGTCCCTCAACCACACATGAATGTAGCTCAGTATAATACATATCTGAATCCCATCCATCCTATCCTGAAGACACTAGTAACTTGCTAAATGCCAACTATCGAATAAACACAAGTACCAAACCCTCACCCATAAAATATTCTCATATAGCTCCCCTAAGTTGTTCGACCAACACCACAATAGTCGATTGGTCCCTAGCACAACCAATAGACCTAAATAACCATGCTTACAAACCATATGATCCATTACACCCAACAATCAACCTCACCCAAAGCCGAACATAAAGCTCTTGCCAACCATCCTCCTGTAACGAAGACAATCACCCATTTACACAGCTATAATGGTCATTCCATTGCTTACACACTTCAAACCACTGACCCATATCAAGTTTTATGATAGAATGATAGACCCACCAGAACATTTGGAGGTATTTCAGGCTTTTTATTATTATTTAAAGCCCCAAACACTATTATGTGTTGAGCCTTTTTCATAATGCTAAAGAGGGCTGGTTTGTATTGGTTCTCAATATTGTCACATCAGTCAATTGGTAGCTTTAAACAACTTGTCGAGATGTTCTCCACTCACTTTGCAACCAGTCAAGCACTAAGGAAAATGTTAGCCATATTAGTAAACTTTTAGTAAGGGCAACGTGAGACTTTGAAAGAAAATCTTGCTCATTTTAATACCTTAGCTTTGGAGATAAGAGACCTCAATGAGGGTGTAACAATGCATCATATTAGCTTAGGTCTATAATCAGGACAACTCTCCTTATCCTTAGCAAAATGTCCAACATTGGCCCTAGCTAAGTTATTGATACAATTGGAGAAGTATATAAACGTCAAAAAGGTAGAGCTTGCCCGAAGACAAGTTAAGCAAAGTTAGTTTGAAAGTGTGCAACCGAGGGACAAGGGTCGAGAACTTGAGTAAATGCCACCGCATAGACGATATAACAATTATGAACTATTGAAGGCACTGATTAGCCATGTCATCCAGGATGTTCAAGCAACAGAATTATTGAAATTCCCACCTTTAAAGTGAAGAAAATTCCCTCTATCAAATAAGGCTAAGTATTGTAAGTTTCATCACAATTATGATTATCAAACTAATGAATGTGTCATGCTAAAAGATGAGATTAAAGTATTAATTTAGAGAGGAAGCTTTTCTAAGTATAAGAAATTTCAAAACAAACAAGATGATCAAGAAAAAAATTTAAAAGTTAATGTGATGAAGATAAGACAACATTCATAACCAACCAACGGGCATACTACTCTAAGGTAATGTCATTCGACCTTATGAATGCAGGAGCAACTTATCTAAGAATAATGAATAAAGTCTTTGAGAATCAACTAGGGCAAAATATGGAAATGTACATTGATAACATGATAATTAATTCCAAGAGCATGAGTTAACATCAAGTAGACTTGGAAGAGATGTTCAGCATCATAAGGAAAAACCAAATGAGACTAAACCCTAACAAATGCATATTCAAAATGAGAGCAGGTAAATTCTTTGGCTTTATGCTTACCAACTAAAGAATAGAGGCTAACATATCTAAATGCCAGGTGATCATCAACATTAGGAGCCCATCAACCATCAAAGAAGTCCAGGTATTGAATGACAAAATTGCCATCCTAACAAATTTCATGTCCAGATTAATTGATAAACTCACTTTTTGTTTAATTTACTTAATAGCACCAAAAACTTTGCATAGACTAATGATTATGAGAAAGCTTTCAAAGAATTAAAAGAGTACTTGGCCATAACACCCATACTTTCTTCATTAGAGCTTGGTGAGACATTATGCTTGTACTTAGTAGCAATCAGAGGGGTAGTAAGCTCATTGATCATATGAGAAAATGAAAGCCCTCACAATAGGATTGTCTAGTCAAAGGCAATGACCTAAGGATGCTTGAAGCCATGGTCAATCAACAAGCTGCCTAAACTAACTTTAAACTGGTCAATTAACCAAAAGCTTGATGGTTACCCCTCAAATGGTTGAATAATCTGTGAATGGTTTACCATATATTATGCATTAGGGATGATACCTAAATTATGTGACCAAGTTCCCTAATATGCAAGTCAAGTTTCTCATCTTATGTTTAATACATCATTAATGCATAATCACTCCAATAGAAAACCATCAGGATAGATAGTCACTATATAAGAATACCCAGTAAACTCTTAAAGGCTATTCTGGATACACTAAAAAAGGCATTTTACTAACTTGAGCGTTGGAGTGTGCTAAGTGAACCATTTTCATCGTGTGCTGCTAACCCTAATTTTTGTGCCAACATGTTGTAGCTGTAAGCCATCATGTACATTGACCTATTCCAGTTAGTAGGTTTCAACAATTTATCCACCCAAACCTTACTAGGGATAAAGTGGCCATGACCTCTTCCAAATTTTCTAAATGACTATGACTATTCCAAAATTTTTAAAATCATATATTAGTATCATACAATTATGTGAACAGTTTGTAAAATTTTTTTTAACATAATTCATTTCCCTCTCCCAAATTTTAGGTCTAGATTCACTATTGTATTAACTTGTGGCATACCTCAAGTTTACTTTATCTACCTATGATTTTAAAGTGTCAAAATTTACTCCTATGTGAATTTTTGTTAAAACTTTTCCTACCTCACTTATTTTTCTATTAAAAAAAAAAACAAAATACGCATGATTTTATCAAGTAATCTTTCTTTGTCTTTTGTTTAAAGTCACTGAGGAACACGTTTTATATATATTTTACATTCTTTTATATTTAGTCTTTTATTATATTTATGTGCTTAATCAGATACTTGTAATTAATTGGTTTTGTGGGTTACTCAGTTTTTGTACTTAATTGAATTTATTCGGTAATTTGACCTTGTTTCAGACTGTTTCAAGTTTTTAGGCATATCTTGAGTTCTGAACCATAGTTTTAGGTGATTCTTATGTCATTGAAAATCTAAGAAAAAGATCTAAAAATGTTGTGGAGAGCCTAAAACCCAATTTAGCCATTTTAAAAGTCAAATGAAGCCTAGAAGTTGGAATAGAGTTTGTGCTATGACCCAGAATTAGTTTTAGTATTTTTATCATAAGTAGAGCTCCACGCATCATTTGAGTGTAAACTTAAGCTCATATGATAGCTAAGATCCATCCCAACAATTTTCATGAAGGCTTAAGATTAAACTACATCGTTTTAAATTAATTTCATGGCTATAGACTAAGGTGTTAAATTCTGTTATGGGTTGACTATTCTGGAAAGTTGTTTCAATTTTAAGCCTATAATTCAAGGTAGGAATTGAATTTTTATGCAAGGTAAAAGCCATTAAACTCCTAGGTGACTAAGTTACATTTCATATGAGGGAGCCATGTCCAATTAAGCCTCCTTCCAACTTTAATCAACAGTCAAATCAAGAGATAGTGCAATGAGCCTATAAATACTAAGCTGAACCATAATTGTAATAATTTTTAGAATCATTTTTACATTGCCTCTAATTTTGGAAAGAGATGAGCTTTGCTAAGGAAAGACTCTAGCCCTTATTAGGTTATTCTTTCCTTTTATTTTTCTCTTTTATTTTTTGTATTGATGTTTAGCTAAACTCTTATTTCAATCTAAGGGGAATTTATGCACCAATTCTTTTGTTAATTATGAGACTTGCTCTTGATTGCAATTTTTTCCCAATTTGATTCTCTTTATTTTTTGTTTTAATACTTATAATTATTTTGGATGATTGATTAAGATAGCCAATTAATTAATTGTTTATTGTGATTTACTACTAACTAAATTTTCATAGGCAATTTGTTGTTATTTAGTTATGGAGTAGCAATAGGATTTTAATTTACTATTAGGGAAAGTCAATTTTCCTATAGAATTGAGGATAATTAGTTAAGTTGTTACTGGGTTAATTTAATTTATCAAATTTGGTGTTTTTAGAGCTTAATACTATTGGTAAATTAATTGAGGTGCTAGGCTTCAATTGATTTAGTAATAAGGCTCAATTGAGTGTTAAGCTTAGTTAATAAATTTAGGAAGAAATTAACAAGAATTAATTAGGTATTATACTTAATTAGTTTCTTGGTTAAGCGGTCAATGAGGAAATAAATTAATAATGTCAAGGATTAACCACATAATTGGTTACAAGAATCCCTTGAATTGAGCTATTCTTTATTCGATTTCCTTTCATTTTCTTATTTTATTTTCTATGTGTTGACAGTGAAATTTGGTTCGTATAGGAGACCCAAACTTCAACCAACAGAGAGGAGTTCAGAGGACCAATATTGCTCCTAAAATACAGAAGGAGGCAGGCCAAGAGGGAGAAGGGATAAGGAGACGACGAGTTTAACGTGGTTCGATAAATCCGGGCGACACCGGACCCTACGTCCACAGCGAAGATGTTATTGAGATATTGCTTTGGCAGAATTTTTTCTTACAGAAGGTTCGACCTCTCCTCTCTTCTAACAAGGCAATCCTATTTATAGGGGAAGGAGGCGTTACATACATTAAATACAAGTTACAGTTGTGTTACATCAAAATATAAATGAGAAAAGACAGTAAAAGATTACAGGCTGGCTGTTGCAGAACGTAGGCTACGGGATGGTCTCCTTAGGTTGGCAGTAGGCCTGAGTCTATCGACATCTGCTACTTGGTGCTGTTTTGCCAAGCGAGGTGTTAGGCATCCTGAGCAAGGATTCTTAGCTCAAGGGAGGAGGTTGTGGAGACTACTGTAATGAGCCTGGTACTGCTACTTGACAGGCAAGTCTGATGGCTTCCTCGTCGGTTCGCTAGGTAGCTACCTCGCTAGGCGAGGGTCGCTGTTTGGAGGATGGAGCTAGGATAACCTCGCAATGTCACTTCTCGCTGGGTGAAGTGAAACTTCACAGAGTATATTCGACGTTCCAGGGCCACGAGTCCTCAAATCCATTTTTGTATATAACATAAGCCCCCTAACTCTCGGTCTATTTCACGGACCGTGAGTTGCAAGTTTCTGAGGCTTGATTCATATCTTCAGCCAGAGTCCTTTCCTGGCTGAAGTGTTATGTCAGATGTCTTCCTGTTCTGATTTAGGCTATGCTTTCTCCTATTTGCCATTTTTGACCGTTGGAGTGGCACTATCGCTCATCCCGGGCTGTCAGATGAAGATCGGGTCAGATACCTTTTGGATTCTTCAAAGGGCTAAGCGGGTCTATTTATAGCCTAGGACATTCTCCTTTTCATCCCAAAGAGACTCAATGGAGGAGACTAAAGAGATCCCTGCGTTTTGGTGTTTTGGCTTCCGACGAAGTTTGTTGAGACATGGATGGCCTGTTGCAGAGTGTCGAGAGACATGGATAGCCCGTTGCATGTGGCCCTATCACAGGATCTGCCAAACGGACTCCTAGGGGATCTTGTGCTGACTTCGGGTCACCTCCTCTGACTGTTGCTTGTGGCGTAGCTAGCCAAGCAGCTATGACTTTTTTATTTGCTCTTGGCCTGGCTCAGGGGAATGCGCCGGAGGGAATAAGCAGGAGGAACTGAGAGTTGATATCCTTCCTATAGGCCCGAGCTCGATGACCGATTTTCTGTTCTTGCTAGTATGGTTGTGTCGGGTCGTCGAGCTCCTTGCTTTTGTTTCTTCACTTCTTCTTTTGATGTAATTTTACCTTGCTGGTCGAGGTCTTTTTACCGTTCAAGCTTGTTCCTCTCCTCAAATGTTGTAATGGATACCTCAGCATCGTTGTATATAAACTTCTGATAATTAATGAAACTTATCTTTTTGTCAATCGACTGTGCTTTATTTTATGACTGCTCAATCGGTTGTGAGTGAGAGAGGGGTCGCATGCAAGTTGTACCTGAGGAGTCTCCTTCGAGACATGAGAAATTCATCCATATGAGAGCTATGGGAAATTCATCCGCATGAGAGTTGTGAGAAATTCGTGTTAAAGTTACAATGGTTTTGTTTCAGTTTCTTTGTGCCGTAATGGGCTGGTGGCTAGGTTTTTGTTTGCCAAAGTTTTATTTTGTTGTGGCAAGGTGAAAATCGTTTGCTGAAGCTTTGTTATCAAAGTCATGAGGTAGGCTCAAGGCCATCTCACCCTTGGGCGTTGCAAGGTGGGCCCAAGGTCATCTCACCCATGGTTTTGTTTTCGAAGCCATGAGGTAGGCTCAGGGTTATCTCACCCTCGGGCGTTACGAGGTAGGCTCAAGGCCATCTCACCTTTAGTTTTGTTTTCGAAGCCACGAGGTAGGCTTAGGGCCATATCACCCTTGGGCGTTATGAGGTAGGCTCAAGGTTGTCTCACCCTCGATTTTGTTTTCGAAGCCACGAGTTAGGCTCAAGGCCATCTCACCCTCGGGCATTGCGAGGTAGGCTCAAGGCCGTCTCACCCTCGATTTTGTTTCTGAAGCCACGAGGTAGGCTAAGGGCCATCTCACCCTCGGGCGTTGCGAGGTAGGATTAAGGCTGTCTCACCCTCGATTTTGTTTTCAAAGCCACGAGGTAGGCTCAGGGCCATCTCACCCTCGAGCGTTACGAGGTAGGCTTAAAGTTGTTTCACCCTCGATTTTGTTTTCAAAGCCACGAGGTAGGCTCAGGGCTGTCTCACCCTCGGGCATTGCGAGGTAGGCTCAAGGCCGTCTCACCCTCAGGCGTTGCTAGGTAGGCTCAAGGCCATCTCATCCTCGATTTTATTTTTGAAGCCACGAGATAGGCTCAAGGCTGTCTCACCCTCGGGCGTGGTTTGACATAGCAAGGTGAAAATCGTTCATTGTAACAAGATTGTAAAATGGTGTTGTAGCAAGATGAAAACCATTCACTATAGTGAGATTGCAATGATGGAGTAAAAACTCTTTGTCTAGATAATACTTAGCCAATCGACAGCTTATATTGATTCAAAATGCCACAGTTGGTACAATCAATTGCAAACGACTGTTACAGGATCAAAATATGGTTCTAATGGATGACTCAGGCTCTTGGGTGATAACTCACTGAGCCTGTTGAGAGCTTTGCCCGGGTGATCCTGCCACGTAATCCTATAGTCGACCTCTTCTAATGAGGCCTTCAATGGCGTCTTTCAGTGCACGGCACTCTGAGGTGGTGTGTCCAGCCTTATTGTGATAGGCACAGAATTTGCTCTGGTCTCTAGACTTGGCGGGAGCCCTCATTGGTTTAGGTTTTCCAACGTCCTCATTATGCTTTTCTACGGTAAAGATTTTGTCCTGCATGTCTGACAAGATGCTATAGCTCTCGAAGCGGCCTTTGGGTCACTAAGGTTTTGCTTTCTTTATGAGATGAGGAGTGGGGTTGTCGTGACTCTCGTTATCCCTCTTTTTGCTCGTGGTAGGACCGTTGTGGCCCACTTTATGCTTAGATTCCTCCGTTCCGAAGGTTTCTTCCCATCTTATTTATTTAGTTGCCCGATCATAGAATTCAACGAGGGCTCAAGTAGAGGACTTATAGAGGCTTCGTACAGTTTGCCATATTTGCGAAGTCCCACTAAGCTGCCTGTTAAAATGCTTTCTTCCGAAGGATTCTCCATGAAGTTGGCCTTATGCTTGAATCGGGCAACATAGTCCTTGAGCGGCTCATCCTTGCGCTGGAAAATCATCGCGAGGTGGCAAGGAGGTGTGAGTTGCCTCTTTAGCACTCAATACTAGTCAATGAATTTCCTTTAGCATTCTTTCCAGTTACCGATACTGTGGGCCGGGAGGCACCTGAACCATGCTCAAGGCATTGCCCCTAATGTGGCAGGAAAGACACAGCACTTCACCAGGGCGTCGATTGTCTGGAGGTCCATTTGAGTGTTGAACATATCTAGATGATCACTCAGGTCGTTGTTCCTATCATACAGCGGGATAGCGAGCACTTTGAACTTCTACGGGAGAGGTTGCTTCTCGATCTCCATGGAAAATGGTGAGGTCTCCTTATTGCGAGGCTGGCGGCTTTGAGGTTGTGGATGCTCTTCTAACTGTTTCAACCTTTGGAGAACCTCTTCCATTGTGGGATGTTGTCCTTCATGCTGAGTGCCAGAGCTTTCCGCTCTCTACGAGCTCCCCAGCCATTGGCCGTCGCGATCATCACGAATTTCTCTCTGAGCTTCCTCACGAAGCTATTGGAGTTGTGCCATGACTTCTTCTTATCTTTGAATGTTTTGTGCTTGTGGCTGAGCAAGCATCTTGACAGTTTCAGCCAATTCTTTGACTGTGTTTTTAAGTACCGATCGGGACTGATCGGGAGCCTGAGCCTCTTGAGTTTCGGGTGCAGTAGCATGTTGTTGGGAAACTGGAATGGTAGAACTCTGAGTCATTCTTCCTCTGGCCATTGTTGCGCTGTAAAGAAGACTTTAGAGAGTAGATGGTCTCTACAGACGATGCCAAAATATTGACGGTGAAATTTGATTCGTATAGGAGATCTAAATTTCAGCCAATGAGGAGTTCAGAGGACCAATACTGTACCTGAAATGCAGAAGGAGGCAAGCCGAGAGGGAGAAGGGATGAGGAAATGATGAGTTTAACATGGTTCGGCTAAATCCGGACGACACCGGACCCTACGTCCATGGCGGAGATGTTATAGAGAAATTGCTTTGGCAGAATTTCTACTTACAGAAGGTTCAGCCTCTCCTATCTTCTAACAAGGCAATCTTATTTATAGAGGAAGGAGGCGTTACATGCATTAAATACAAGCTATAGTTGTGTTACATCAAGATATAAATGAGAAAAAATAGTAAAAGACTGCAGGCTGGTTGTTGCAGAATGTAGGCTGCGGGACAGTCTCCCTAGGTTGGCGGTAGGCCTGAGTCTATCGGCGTTCGCTATTTGGTGCTGTTTTACCAAGCGAGGTGTTGGGCATCCCAAGTGGGGACTCTTAGCTCGGGGGAGGAGGTCGTGGAGACTACTGTAGCGAGCCTGATGCTGCTACTTGACAGGCGAGTTTGATGGCTTCCTTGTCAACTCGCTAGGTAGCTACCTCGCTAGGTGAGGGTCACTGTTTGGAGGATAGAGCTGGGACAACCTCACAGTGTCGCTTCTCGTTGGGTGAAGCGAAACTTCACAGAGTATATTCGACGTTCTGGGGCTACGAGTCCTCAAATCCATTTTTGTATATAACACTATGTATACAAACTGTTTGTTTTAATTCCTATATCTAACTAGATAATATCCAACCACCCATTTCATACTGCAAATACATTGAAGTAGATCACAAGTCTCTATAAACATGACATGGACTTGTCCTAACTATTAGCTTAGATAGCTTAGCATTATTTTTACCTGTCTCGACAACTGTTTATTACAAAATCAATGAATTAAGATTCTTGTTAAAAGTTATAAAATCAATGAATTAAGATTCTGCGAATGATAGGTCTAGTAATATATCCTTAAGTTTCAACCTTAACTCAAAATATCAATTCACAGATTAAATAATCTAGTCATAA
>JANHAO010008124.1:0-19819 GCA_026873985.1 Saraca asoca | reverse complement strand
TGTGTGTTGATGAACTAATATAAGCAAACAAAAAAAAAAGAAACAAAAAAAAATAAAAAGAGAGAAAAAAAGAGAAAAAAAGAGAGAGAGAGAGAGAGAGAGAGAGAGAGAGAGAGAGAGAGAGAGAGAGAGAGAGAGAGAGAGAGTGAGAGGAAGAAAGTGAGACACCGGAAGTTTTTAATATGATTTAGCTGAGTGCAATGCTTACATTTACAGTTATTGTATTCTCTCTGTCTATTTTGGCAGAGTATTTGTATCTATTGGCTGTTTGATTATTCTCTATTTTTCAGAGTATTCATTTCTCTTTTTTTTTTTTTTTTACAATGATCTCAATCCTTATTTATAGTTGTTGGGGTGTACAATCTTAACGTTGTTTAAAAAAGGAAAAGAATCTAGAATCGACTTTTGCTTCACAAATTTCCACATGCAAGTTAATTCCTGCAAGTGGATTTCCCCAAGTTGGCCCCTCCTCGGGTTTAACCATAGTGTACTTTGATCTGTGGGTTAGACCTAACGACTTGAGGCTACTGCTTTGCCCTTGTTGACCAGCAATTTGAGGTTGCATTTGGCGACCTGATGCCTTGCTTCAGCTACCTCAATCCTGGTTAAGTTGGGCCTGTCCATTAGGCTTTTACCGGCCCATCTACATGGTTCCAAAAATACCCACAGCACTTTCATTTATACCTTCATCCTTTATCATTCTCTGTCACTGAATGACACTTTTTGAGGTCTTCTCAGACATTAATGATGCCTTAAATTTTTCGTTTATGGCTGCATTCATGTTTTCTCAGTTTGACAGTTGGAAACCTTTGTCCTTTTTTTTTTTTTTTCTGGGTGGAGGGAGTTTATATCTGATATGTCCTTAGAGCATTTACCAAATGGTCATTGACTAACTATTTTTGTTCCCCTGATGCAGCATGTTCCCAGAATCAATGGAGAAATACCTTCTGTTGATGAAGCAACTTTGGATCATCAAAGGCTGCTGGACAGGTCAAATGCTTGTTAGTTATGCCCTTTTTTCTAATTGTGAACAACCTTCCATTCAGAGTTATTTTGGTTGCATGAATTTCTTACGCATAACTTAAAGATGCTGAAAATGCTTTCCCATTCATAGGCTGCAGCTATATGAGTTGGTTGAGTCTAAAGTTGAAGGAGATGGCAACTGTCAGGTTTTTCTTTTCCATCTGAGCATGCACATCTTCTTGTACCATGATCTTTATTCAGTGCTAGTCGATTAGTAGTGATAAAGTCTTTAATAATTAGATGACTCACATGCTATACCTAAACAGTCCTGCTATTTCCAAATCCTATCTCCCACTTCCACTCCTTCATCCTTTCACAAAAACAACTGGGCTCCATAGTGGACCCCATACCCTCCAGGTGTGGGAATTCCACTTACAAAATGGATGTGGTAGAAGCTTATTGGTACTAAAATAAGATATGAGAAATAATTGTCCTTGTGTGCTCAGTCTTGGTGTGACCATGTTATCCAACTTGATGTTAATGTTTGGACATACTGACATGATAATTGTCTTTGGAGATGAATTTTGAGTAGTAAGTCTGTGAGTTACGTGATACTAAAGTGATGTCTCATCAATTCTATGATGCTTTCAGTTTCGGGCGCTATCAGAACAAATTTATCGAACTTCTGAGCACCATAAATTTGTGAGAGAACAAGTTGTGAATCAGGTTGGTTGGCAATCTTCTATTCTATCACATTAAACATTTCAGTCTGATGATTTTGATATCATGGCTTGATTTGATTTCAAAGTGCTTCAATGTCAATTGCAATGTTTTCTGTTAAGTATAATGCAATATTTTTTGTATGAAACAGCTGAAGTCATACCCTGAGATATATGAGGGATATGTTCCTATGGCTTATGCAGATTATTTGGAGAAGATGTCCAAGTATTTTTCTACTCCCAGTTGAATTAACCCATTTCTTACTTGAAATATTTGCATCTTACTTTGATTGTTTTGCTAATGGGATCAGGAATGGTGAGTGGGGAGATCATGTAACTTTGCAGGCTGCTGCAGATTCAGTATGCTTCATCAACTTGTCTTTAGATCTGTTAGCCATCATTAGGAACCATAATAAACTAGAATTCAATTTATTTGTAATTAGATTCATGTATAAAATTGTTCATGAATCCAATTTCAAAGTAATTGAATTCTAGTTTTTTAATGGTTGTAAATGAGGGGTTAATATGTGACTTGTATACATTCTTTTACAACTTACAAGACTTGCAATATATGGGCTAGATTGCAGTCCTATTTTCAGTTTTAAAATTACAACCTACTACTTCCCTGGTGTAAAGGCTGGTTCTCAGTATGTCAACAGTAAATAGAATTGATTATAATTTGCCTATTTTAGTGAGTAGTATGTGGATTGCTCAATTCACATGTGAGACATAGACCAATTAAAATATGAATGCAAAACCATTTATGAGGCTTAACCTTGTTTGTGCATGTGCTAGGATCATCTAAGTCAAAGTGTTGTTGACTGATGGTCTATATTTCATATCGTGCTGTCTAATTCCTCTTAATGCGCTGCAGTATGGAGTTAAAATATTTGTCATAACCTCGTTCAAGGACACTTGCTGCATTGAGATTCTTCCTAATTTTGAAAGATCAAAACGAGGTATGGCTATGTTCCGTCTTTAATGGACTTCCAATGTCAATTAATTAATTCATACAATCCTTCATGTATAAACAACATCCTGACAATATTCACGTTTCCATTCTTACTTTTAAATTAATATCCAATTGAAAAAAAAAAAATTATCGAATACTTGAAACTTGTTGATGAGAATCCATCTCATATAAACCTGGTTGCTGTAGGTTGTATTACTTCCCTATAAATTTAGATTTTTGACTGAGCTAAGCAAATGTTTTACTACTTTTTGTCAGTTACTGAAATCTTGCTATAATCAAGCATAAAATAGAAATTTAAGTTGAAAAGGTGATGGGAAACATTGGTGGCCTTGTAAGTCTGGCTTGATACACATGGGCTTACACCATCGTGATTCAAAAGCTTCAGTTCATGAGCCAGGGCTCATCCAAGCATATAATGCCACATCCCTTGTGTTTTTAACAAATGGATAACTCTCATCTTCAACATTACTTTACACCTTCGCACTTGTATGTGAATATTCCTGTCAGAAAGCTAAATGAGAAAACCACTCATCTTTTAATGTAGGTGTTGATATTTATCAATAATTACATTTAGCTTAAATAATTAGGTACTTCTTAAATCGTCATTATTTTGTGCATATTTTGCAGTTATTTGTTTGAGCTTTTGGGCTGAGGTACACTACAATTCAATATATCCTGAAGGTTAGTTTTCATATATTTTGTTTTGTATTATTCCGGCGTATGCTTCATTAGATCTTTGGTTTGAAAGTAAGACTATTATCATAAGAAAACTTATTTTCTGCATATTAAAGTGGTCTACAAATTATCCATATTCTTGAAAAAGAAAAGATATCAAATGGGAATCAAAATTGGAAAAATGAATTTGTTGGATCCCGAATTATGAATTGTCTCCATGATAAGGGCTATGTATCTGACAAATTTTAAAAACAAAAAATGTTGGGGCAAGGAGATAGGTTAATTTTTATGATGATTGTGAAGAACTAATTTTTATTTTTGAAAAAAATATATCTGAAAACGAAATAAAGGACAAATAACTAACCACCACCTTGAGTAATGCGTTATATCTTACAAACACAAGGTAATAAAAAAAATACCTTCTAAGGTGTTGGCTTTTGTTCCACATGTTGACTGCCTACCTAAGGTGCAAGAAACATGGTTACTAATATTGTCAAATCGGCGTACCACTTTTTGATATTTTGAAGTTAAATTAGAAAATATTCTTAATGCAACAATTTTGTACTTTTTTCTTGTTATATGCGAATTAGAAATGCCTATATTGCAAATGATGTTGGGGAAATGCTGATGATCAACCCTATCAAGATGTTTGCAGGTCTACAGACTGACATGTGATTTTTATTTCTCCATCTCTTGGTTTGCTGCAAAAGTTGCTCAGTTTTTCCTCTTTTGGTTCATCAAGCAACTCGTCTATTTCTTGGAATCGATTGTGCATTGTTTACAGTTTACAAGATCTAGCACAATTAAATGGATGATGATGGTGGCAGGGTTACTGGGTGGCAATTGATTTCCTAGTTGGTATATTTAGCGTGTATGGATTGTTTTGATGCATGACTATCGTTACCGAGTTTATTTGTTTTTCATATCAGGAAAAGCTGTATAACAGGTGCAATGTCGCCATTATATTGCTTCGGGTGTTTCAGATCACGGATTTAATGAATCTATCTAATTATATCTATTATATCAATTAAAAGGAGGGTAATTTGTTGACAAGTGTATGTGGTGAAATGCAAATTGCATGAACCAACAAATAAAATTATAAAAGTCTTTTAAACAATTAACACAATATATATATAGTTTGTAGTAATCCGTGCCATACAACACAAGTTTAATTAGTTTTATTTGATAGTAATTTATAATATAAATTTATATTTTAAATTATAATGGATCTAAATATATTTAAACTATATAATTGATATTGCAAAGGAAAAGTATTTTTTTAATTTGATAAGTTAGTCATATTAATATTTGAGATTAATTAAATTTATCATTTAAATTTTTTATCTTTTTGAAAATATTTTCTTGATATATTAATATTCAAATGATTTTATTTATAAAATATTTTTTAAAATTCAAATTAATTTTTATGTTAAAAAATTTAATTATTTAATTAATAAAAATTCATGTATGTCATCAAATTATTGTTTTAGTTAAATTTATATATATTATAATTAATATAATATCTTCAAACCTATATATATATTAGAAATGTTTTTCTTATTAAATTTTAGAAATATTTTAAATTGAAATTGTGAAAATTATTCAAAAATAATAAAAATTTCAGAAAAATTATAAAATATCAAATTTGGTATTTGATATTTAAAGATAATGTAGACATTTAAAAATTAAAAATTTTTAAACAGATATTATTTATCAAATCAAAATTAAATATTATTAATTATGTATTAATAAGTACTTTATTTTTATATAAATATAATCATTTATTTATATATAAATTATTTAATTCAAATAAAAAATAAAGAATGAGAAATTATAAGATATCAAATTTCTTATTTTATTTTTAAAAAGAATGTGTAAATTTAAAGATTATGAAGGTTTATATAGGAATTATCTACCAAATCAAATTTGATTGTTTGATTTCTACCTCTCAATTTAAAAATCTCTTAGGGAAGAACAATAAAAATAAATAAATAATAAAATCTCAATAGATAAATGTAATGGTGTTGGCTTAATTTAGATATTAACTAGGATTTAATTTTTTTGACTTTAAATTTTTTCTATCAATTCTTAAAAATAAAAAAAATATAAAGATAAATTAATAGTAAAATCTAAATAAAAAAAAATCAAAACTTAAGATAGAGATAATAGTAATAACTTCATTTTGGTAGATTAATTAAAATTTAATATATTAATTTTCTATCTCATTACAAAAAATAATGCAATTTTGATGGAAAAATTGGTCAGAAATCCATCAAAAAAATCAATTGATAATAAAAAGGCTATTGGTTATCGATGATAGTAATCTATCAAAAATATTTAAAAATTTTATTGTACATTAAAATTTATCGGAAAACAGACCTAAATTTTAATAAATTTTGCTCAATATTTTCAATGAATTTTAATATATGACAAAATTTTGATTGAAAAATTCCATTCAAAATTTGAAAAACTTTCAAACTATCAAGTGTGCGATTTGCCACTCATTTGTGTCTCTCTTTTGCTTTTCGTGCCATATCAGAACTTTTTCTTGCTTTTTTAACTTAATTCTTACACTTTTAAAATATTTTTTATAAATATAATCTGATTAAATTGTTCTAAATGTTTTGTTTTGCATTTTTACTGATTATTTTTGTTTAATTATTACGTGTTTTATGGGTTAATTGATTTATCTTATTCTACTTTATGTAGTTTTGGACTTTAGTTTTTGTACTAGTTTTTTTTGTACATATTTTTAATTATTAGTTAATTAATTATTCATAATTTCTCATGTTATTGGAGTTAATTTTTAATTATTAGTTGTATTTTCTTGTATGTTTTAATTATGATTAACTAATTGTAACTGGTGAATTATATTTAGGAATTATATATATTTTAAATTAAATTTTGTAAGATTAGATAGTTAGATGACATTGTTCATAATGTTGTTAAAATTACTTTATGAATTACGTATATTTTTAGTTTGAATATATTTTTATTTTCAAAATTATATATATTTTAATTTTGTTAATTGTTGAAATTAGTAAAGTATTGTAGATATTAACTATTAATTCCCTAAATAGATTTGGTTATTGTTTAACTTTATTAATTAGGAGAAAATATAATAATAGAACTATTTACAAAATACGCAAATTTTACAAATATTTTCTCCTATATATTTTTGTAAATATGTAGTGATTTTCTTCTATTTGAATTAATTATGATAAACAGAATATGGAAGTTTTAGAGCAGAGTAGGTGGATGTATGATAAATTTCTTCTAGAACGTAGTGGATATAAGATAAATTTTTTTAATTGGATGGAAGAATTTATTGATTTTGTAAAAATTCAACCAATTTATATACATGATGGTCGAATAAAGTGTCCATGCTCTAAATATAAATGTAAAAAAATTTTACGTCATGATGAAGTTAAAGTTGATTTGTATACATTTAAATTTAAATATGATTACTAGTGATTAATCAATATTTGTTAGATCTTGGTCCTCTAACGATGGTTAAAATATTTCCAATGTATTTTATCAATGAGTATAAATTTCACACACACCAATGAAATGAAAGGGAAAAAAATTAACAATAGAGTATGTGTGAAGGGCACAGGGAATGTCACAATAGGGGAAGATGACTTTTATGACATTTTTAAAGAGATTGTGCAGCATGAGTATCTAGGATCGCCGATTAAAAGGATGGTATTTTTCCACTGTGAATATTTTGATCTTGTGCTAAGCTATGGTATGAGAGTGCAACCCTAATATGGCATAGCGAAAATCAAACGTACAAGACAATATGCTAAGCATGATCCATTAATCATTACACAACAAGCAATATAAGTGTATTATGTACCATACACAGTTGAGCATGTTTATCGAGATAATCATATGTCATATGCACCTTAGTTGATCCTAGCATATGATTTAATTGTTAGCTGACATGATAAAGATGATGGATATAAAGAGGTGGATGGGCTAATAAATGTAGAACAAGAAGGCGATGTCAACAAAGACGAATAAAAGGATGAAGATAATTATGAAGAAGATATAAAGGAGGAATATGATGAATGATGCTACCATTCGATGTGTGATATGTTAATTTGTTACCTACATATATGAGTGGTAAATTACTTTATTCATATTTCAATTTATTATTTTCTAATTATGTCATGCGTAAATATTTACAGATGATAGGAGTTAGAGGTTCTAGACAAGGAAGTAGAGGACAGAGGTTATAGGGATGAGGCTCCTCCCATGATTCCCTTGGTAGCAGTTTGTCTACATTTGTTAGTTAGAGCCTCTAGCTGTTGTTCCTCCTAACTACACTTTTATGCCCACATTGCAACCTACATCTAGCTAGGTGGAGCCACCTACACAAGCAACAATGTAGACATAATAGCAATAGTAGCAGGACCTGTCCCCAAAGATAGCTAGGACATTTTCACAGATGGCGCATCCATATTCAGGAATGTTATCTACCTTTAAACAGCCTCTACTCCCTGGGGTACCAGTACTTGTTCTTGGGGAGACCATTATGTTGCATAGGACGAGGCATATATTCTTGATTATGAACCTTATTTTTGACATTTCTAATGTATTTTTTTTAATTTCTTAACTATATATATTTTTATTGGTTGATTATAAACTTTATTTTTGACATTTCCAATTTATTTTTTTAATTCTTAGCCATATTTATTTTCATTGGTTAATCAGGTTTTTCTTAACCCATGGGCCAATTAGGACCATACATCACATTATTATAAGTAAGTATGAAGGTGTATGACCTACATGGAAGAGTATTCTGAAACTCACCCATAGGATGTTATATGTGAAATTTGGGATAAAGTTTCAATACTTTATTAATAATTTAATTTTTTTTAACTATTTGTTAACTATTTAGTACTTTCCTTGTTTTATAATTACAGAACTATTAGAAGTGGAACCCTTCTTAAAAGAATGATATGCAGAAGAACTTTAACCATAAAGGTTTTAACAAAATAAAAGACATGATGGATGATATGCAAAAGAAGAAGCCCACTCAACCCAATTGGATCGTGAACAATGAGTGGGATGACCTTTTTAAGTATTAGGATGACCCTAAATTCAAGCCCAGGTCCAAACAAAATAAGAGGAATAAGACCTCAGATGCAGCTGGATAGGGTTCCTCCTTACACACAGATGAATCTATCCGTATATCAAAGCATTAGTTGTGAATGGTAATATGATTTTAACTTAATGTTATTTATGCCATTTACATTGTAGTAGTTAGATTCATACCACAATATATATTACTCATGAAAATTTTCACATTGTGCAGATTTGTTAAACTGGGGTCGAGCCAACTGTGGACAGCTTATTTCACCATATTTACACCCAGAAGGACAACCAATGGGTTTCATCTTGAGCTGCATAGTCTTATGTAAGCAACTTCTTTTAACTTGCATTTTTGTTATTAATATATTGTATATTTAGTAGTAAAAATATTAAGAACAATTAATTGTTTTAATTTGTTAAGGGAATTTCAACAAAAGAAAGGAGGACTGACATAAAGAGGTCCCGAGGTCTCTAAGGACATAGTTGGTGATATGGTGGAACTGTCTGATTGTGATTTATGGGTGGACATCTTCAACAAGACCAAGAAGGGATAAGTCTACGGGTTAGGGTCCGAGGCACAATAGGGACAATTGTGTCAGTTGTTGCATATCACATTGAGAGCGTGTCACATGCTATACTGTACTAGCTTATGCACACTATGACTGAGATGTAGTAGTGGATGCAGGTGATTTTCGCTTGTATGGAATGCAGCAACAAAGTTAGATTTCGCTGCCTCGTCCTCCACGTCATTCTCATTCATACTACCACTAATCCTCTGCTTACTACCAACTGCTTCCTGCTTACATGTATCTACTGCCACTGTAGCCATCCCAACTAGCGGACCAAGCACCACCAGTCGAAGGTCTAGTTGTAACAACAGGATAGTACTTGGGATCTGAAGACTGATGATCAGTCTCATTTGACGATCTTGGGTTATAGTTATATTTTTATATTTCTATTTGAATAATATATTTCATACATTATTGATTTTAATAATATAATTTATGAATTATTTTACTAATTTTATATATTTGTACATATTCGTATGCATTATATTTTAATTTTTATTATAATTAAATATTAATTTTTATAAATTAGAATTAAAAAATTTTATTTTTTTAATATTATTATAGGCATTTTTCGATTTTGTGAAATAGGTTGGCAAAGACCCAACAGATCAGTCCAAGTGAGAAAAGAGCTAAGCTCTCTAGATCGTCAGCTAAGCGAGCACAAAATGAGGCGAAAGCCCTAACTCGCTAAGGGACAAGTCCTAGTTCAAATAGCCAGCAACTTGCTATACGTGAGCTCACATTCGGCAATGTAAGCTTACATAGTTTGTCTTCGCTGGCCGAAGGCCAGCAGTGACCCAGAGTGCGGACACAGCGTTATGCTCAGCAATAAGCTCGTTAGGGTAAACCTGAAGTAGTGACCCTCTCAGACTTAGTTTGTGGGGCTAGTCGGTAAGAAGTAGCGCATAGGGACTACCTGTAGAAAGCAAACTTTAGAAGTCAGTCAGCAGCTTGCAGAAATCATTTTGTAGTAGTTTAGGTTGTCTTGTATATTTATTTTGATGTAACAGAAATACAAATTATGTAATTATGATTGTAGCCTCCCCAGCCTCTGTAGATAAGAGGAGGGAGATCACTGTAAGAAAGGTGGAATCTGTGTACCAAAACTCTGTTAAAGTTTCTCTAGATTAATAAAATTCTACTGTGGATGTAGGGACCAATGCTACCTGAATTTGGCCGAATCACATTAAAAATCCCTTGAGTGCTTGCTGTTTTTCCTTTGCTTTTCCTCTTCATCTTTGTTGGTTCAACCAAAAGGCAATTTGAGTCCAAAAGAACTTCTCAGGTTGGCTGAATTTTGACTGAATCGAAATCTACCATCAACAAATATTAATCAAAATTATTTTAATAAAAATTTAAAAACAAAATTTAAAAAAATTATATCATGTAAAATTTTAAAAAATTATCCTTTTTTTTTTATGGATTTCCAACAATTTTTCAAGGCCTTTTGGTGAATTTATGATGACTTTACCCACCAATTTATGATGGCTTTTCGATAAATATTTTGATGAATTTTTTATGGATGAAAAAAAAAATAATATGGAAAAAACCATCTCCTCAATTTTCAATGGAAAAAAAAATTTTAACTATAGTTTTATTGATAACCATTTTCTATTAGAAATAACGATTTCAATAGGTTTTTTGTTGAAAATTGCATTTTTTTGTAATGTTTCTTGATTTTTAAAAAGTTAAAGAAGATAAAAATATAAATAAATAAATAGATGGTAACATCATAATTTGTTATTATGTGACATGATTTTATCAAAAATAAAAGTGATGTGATGTTATCAGAATAATGTTGACATGATATTATTATAAGAAAAAAATCTTTCAAAAGATCTCTTTTGTCAAATAGTATAGACTGAAATTTTATTTGTATGTATCTCTTTTGTCAAATAATGTTAACATTTAAATTTGTTATTATTGTTATTATGTGACATGATTTTACAAAAAATAAAGGTAAAGTCACGTTATTATATAAAAAAAAAAGATACCTTCCAAAAGATTTCTTTTGTCAAATAGTACAGATTGAAATTTTATTTGCATGTGTCTCTCCTTCCCCCCTGTGTGTGTATATATATATTGACAATTTGTGCTTATCTTGATATTTTTTTTCATAATTTTATATATTTGTATTTTCGTTCAAATTTTAGGTTTAAAAAAAATCTTAAATAATAAATATTGCAAATAGTATTTAACATCTACATTATTAAAAATGGTGAAAAGTACATTTTACACTTTTGAAGTTTTGTTGAGTAATTAATTACTACATTAAACTTTTAAAGTATGTGTTTGGTATACTAAAAAAGTTAACTTTAAGTTTCTTTGACTTAGGCCTTATTTATCAATTAGCTGATTAGATTAATTGTTAATTAATTTGACCAGCTAATAGCATTAACTATTTGTATTTGTATGAAGATGTTTAGTAAAATCAATTGTTTATTATAAGTTGTTTAGATATAGAATAATTCATAAGGACATAGACATATTTTATTATTTATTTGAATATTATTTTATTTTAATAATATTTTAGATTTTAAAATATTATTTATTAGATTTTTCTTCTAAAAAATCATTCTAATTTATTATTTTTTAGATTTTTCTTTAAGAAATAAATAATAAAAATTTATTAATTTTTCTTTAAAAAAAATTATTATAATTTATTATTTATTATAAATTTTTATAAAAATAATTAATTATAATCTATTATTATTAGATTTTCTTTTGAGAAATAAATAGTTATAATTTATTATAATTTTTTTTATAAAAATAGATAATTTTATATAAAACTAAGATTATTATTATTACTAATTGTTATTATTGATGCTATTCATATTATTATTTTTTATAAGTTGATAATGGGAGAAAAGAGAGGAATAATGCATATGAATAAATTAGAAAAAAGTTTATCATAAAATATATTTCATTCATATTTCTTGTAAGAGTTTTTTTTTATTAAGGGAAATGGTGTCAAAAATTAAATTGACTAGGGATAGTGATGTATTTTTACACCCTTAATATCGAATAGCTAATTGAAAAAGTTAGAGTCTTTAACTTTTTTAGGGTAAAAAAATTAACTCAGATAACTATTTACTAAATATCCAAAATAGTTTATTAACTTAGTCAAATAGCTAAAACCTCTCAAACTAGCTAAAAATTAATCAAAAAATTGTTTACCAGACACCTTAATCAAACAACTCTTTTTATACTTTAGATGTATTTGATGTACTAATTTTTTGGAAAAAAAGTTCTCTTTTAAGCACTTACTTCAAGTAATATATAATTTATTATTATATAGTTTTTAATTATTTTTTTCTCAATTTATCCCTATTCTTTTGGTTAATGGATATCCCATGTCCTTATTAATTAGAAACTCTCATTTTCAATGCTTATCATATTATTTTCAATTTTTTTTTCACAAAGCCAAATGGAAAAATACCCATATATTATTGCATATTTGTTCTATGCCTATTAATTCAATATAAATAAATAAATAAATAAAAATAAGTAAATAAATAAAAAATATAAGATATCATAAAATATAATTAATTAAATTTTAGATAATTTTATTTTTATTTTAAATATCTTGATTACATCAATATACTTTGACTTCAAAATAAATATGAATTAATTTATTCTATATATTATATATTGATATTAATATATCATTTTATCTATAAATTAGTTTAATAGCTAATTTTATTAAATACTTCTAATTATCATTTTTCAGTCAACAACTAACACGTAGTAGCCAGTAAAATAACTAATTTATCAATTATAAGTTAATTTATTACTTATTTGCACTCTTAAATTTATAAGTTATAGCTTAAATTTTAAGCAAGATACAATTGATCCTTAATATTTAAAAAAAAATTATGAAAACAACAATGGTACAACATGAGCCATGGAATGGAGTGAAGGTTTTTTTTTTTTTTTCTCTTTTTAATCGTAATATTACATGTTCCATTTTTATTTTTTTTGGTGAGTTTGTGTTTTTCTTTTGGAATCACATAAGAGGAGCAAAAATGCCTTTTGGGGGTATTTGCACTAATGCTACCCTTGACACAGTAGCAATTGTAATATAGCCATTGCACAACCCAAAGAAAAACAAAAACACAGACTGGTTTACCAAAAGAAAAACAAGCATTCCATTGAAGTTTCTTTTGCTTTCGTCTCTATGACCCAATAATTTTAAAGGGCCGCGGTACAACATCTAATATTTTTTATTCCTATCCCATACATGGATCCTCGAACTCACAATTCTAAACTTCGAATGAGAAAAGAATATATTTCTCTAGATACTGTTTTCCCTTGAGTTCTTCTCTTCGTTCACTTCCAATTTTTCTTGAACGACTCCGGTGGCCATCACCTCTTCCAACAACTCAATCTCAATATCAGAGAATTGCAAACCGCAATTCGCAAACGAAGCAAAATCAAAAGGTGGCAACTCTTGCAGCTCAGCCCTCCGATCTACAGTATTTGGATGAACGGCTTTGTCCTCACTGAGTGGACGCGAAGCAGCAGCCGAGTCACATGAACCACCAGAAGTGGTTTTGCTTGATGAGACGCCGCTACAGATGGTGGCGACGGCGTACGACGACTCCACCTGATTTAAGAGCCACTCAATGGTTTCGCCGTCGGTTTTGTGGCCGAGCTCACGGGTGAGTTGAAAGATACGAGCGGCGCACGGTGGCGACAACCGGACTCGGCGGTCTCGCCCATTCACTTTGATATGCCGATCCTTGTGTTTGGAGAAAGATGATTTGGTTTTTGAATCTTTTTTCCCTGAAACCATGATCTTGGAGTGGTGTGGTTTCTTTGAACCAGCAGAAAGTGATTTATATATTTTGGCTTCTTTCTTTTTTGGATTGTTTATGAATGTTGATGCAACTCCAGAGACTAATTAATAATTTAGATTTTCTTCTTGAAAATTTCCAAATGAGAATCTGAGTTTGTATATGATGAGCTTGATTTCTGTTTTGGTGAATGGTAAGTAATTAATGCTTTCTTTTTCTGTAACCACCATTTGTAGCATTGATTTGAAAGTGCATTAAGGCTGAATCCAAATTTTGGAGTGTTTAGAGCAGAGAGGGTGCACATTGAGAAGGTAGGTGATATAAATTTAATTTATTGCTGAAAATGGAGGTGTAGAAAGCATTAATATGAATTCTATCGCCTAATTAAGCTTATCATAGTCAATGCTTGCCTTGGAGTTCAAGACATGTAACATATAATATATCTACTGATGCTTATAGTTATAAAACATTAAAATTATGAAAATATTTTATTTAATTAATATTAAATATGCAGTTGTATAAATTAAAAATATTCATTGTTTCTTAATAAAAGTTTCTTTTTGCTACTAATATAATGCAATTATTTTGTTAATGATAAAACACATAGGTAAAGTGAAACTTTTTATTTATATATAAATGAATAAGTGATTTTCTAAAAAAATATTTTTCCACTAAGCAAATGATTTTTCAACACTTTTTACTCTTTGTTGACGATCGATTTTGATAATCAGTCAACCAAATATTCTAGAATCCAAACTGTTGTATGAGACGTGAAAATATAAAGAAATGGTGAGAGAAAAAGAAGAGTGAAATGAACACACAGAGTTTTATCATGGTTCGGCTAAAGATAGTATGACCCCTACGTTCACGGTGATTATATTTGCTTTGAGGTTATTTCTTTGCTTAGTTGCACAGAGTTACAATACTTGTGACTACATGTATTTTTCTATATCTACGTTACAATAGACTTCCCTCCTATTTATAGGAGCAGAAAGAATTATAAGTTGTAATTTATCATTGTAAAACTATGATTATAACAGCATTAGGCAATCAATATTAGGCGTTAGTTAATAAATGTGAGACAAATCATTATCGGATTTTGGAGGCTAATTTACAAGTTGGAAGTGTGTTCAGACTGTTAGTCAAACATTAGTTGTTCCCAATTATGTCGGGGGGAGTTCGTTGTAATCTTGGTCTACTGGAGGCTTTAAGCTCGCACTATGCGATCTGTTATCTGGTTTCAGCGATCTTGCTTTAGATTGGGCCACACTTTTTGTCTTGATTTGGCCCATTGGACCTTCATTGGCTTAATTCACTCAGTTCATATAATGTCCATAACACTTTTTAATGCTTGTTTTTATTTATTTATTCATTTTTTTGGTATCACAGATCAACCAAAACCAAAATTCCTTTGGGAGGTTTTTTCTTATTATTATTATTAGCAAAAGATATGCAGAGTTAATTTGTTAACAAAGAAAGTCTTTTATTTTTTAGGAAATATTTTTATTTATATTGTAGCATTAATAATTTCAGTATTATTGTCTTTTTTATTTTAAAATGAATTTATGTATTAGAATAGAATCAGAAATATTTTCATTTCTGATAACCTAAGTGATTTTTAATATCTTTTGAATGCTTTGTCTTCTCTCTCTTGTCTCCCTTTCCAATATGTGCATCTACATGCCCCTTTTCATGTATTTTCAATGCTCCTTCTTCATTCAAATTTGGGGGTTTTAAACAGAGCCTTGTGGGTCAAGCAGGCTAATCTACATTTTGAAGCAGATTGGACTAGATATTTGAGAGCTTATTTAAGTATGGACTTAAATGGATAGAGTCCAATGAACTACGGTCCAAATGGACGGGTTTGTATGAACACAGACTAGTCCTTTTTAGTTTTCTTTATTTAAAATTATTTTTTTAAATTAAATTTTGTTTTTAAATAGTTATTATTTAAAAAATTTTAAAAAGAGGTAGAAAGGTATAATTAATAAAATTAATATATACTCAATGTACCACATAACATAGAGGATATATATATTTAAGATATAAATTAATTATTAAAATTTAAAAAAAAAACTAGCATGTGAACTAGACCAAATCATAAGTCCATGGACTTTTTAAGAGTATGTTTAGTAAAAGTAACTGATAAATTAACTAATAATTGATATGCCTGTTAGTTAAAAGCTGAAAGCTGATAAATTAGTTAAATTATATTAAAAGTGTTTGATAGAATTAGTTATTGAACTAACTTATAAATATAAAATAATATAAAAAATATGTTAATATCATTAAATAATATATGAAATAAATTAATTCATATTTATTTTCACGTCAAAGTATATTGATGTAATTAAAATATTTAAAATAAGAATAAAATTATTTAAAATTTAATTAATTATATTTTATGCCATCATATATTTATTTATTTATTTATTTATTTTTATTTATTTATATTAAATTAATGATTATATGTCAAATATGTAATGATATGTGAGTTTTTTTGTTCTTTTTAGCTTTGTGAAAAAAAAAAAGCATTGAAGATAATATTATATTAAAAAAATAAACATTAAAAATAATTTTTTTTATTTAATTAGGATATATATGATCAATTAATAAAAAAGGAGAAATAAATTAAAAAAATAATTAAAAATTCTATTTTAATAAGTTACATATTTTTTTAAAAGAAAGATTTTTCTTAAAAAATTAATATATCTAAAATATGAAAAAGAATATAAAAAAGAATTATTTAATGAAGTTAAAAAACTAAAACTAACATTTTTAACGTGACAAATACACTTTAAAAGTGGGCCAGAATCAGCTTGACAAACAGCCTTTAGACATGAAACTAATGCCAATATATATAAGAAATAATTTGTTGTTGATAGTCTTCCCTCAGTCCAAAAAGGGGTCTTAAAAGTTCAAATCTTGTACTCTGAAACTACGCCATCTTTATACCGTAAAGCCTAACTACATTCTTTGTTTCCCTAATATGCACTCTTTTCATATTTGATTCCTTTAAATTATAAAATTCTATTTTGATTATTATAAAATCAAAATCAAAATAATTTTAATTCAAAACGTTCATTTTCATTAAAATGAGAAACGAAAAAATTGGTGTGGAAAAATAGGGAATCAAATACAACCAAAATAAATATTAGAAGGACAAAAAAATGAAATTATACTAAAAGCAAAAAAGTTGACATGGAAAGAACAATCTAATCACACTGAAAAAGAAGGAAAAAATAAAAAAAAGAAAAAAAAAGTGTGATAGTGTATCTAGTGTAATAGAATAGAGTTTTGAATAAGTTATCATAGATTTTAAAATCTAATTAGATAAGTTTCAACATTTATAAATCTTAACATATAGATTCTGTTAAACTAAATAATTATTTAGTAGTAAAAATAAATGATACATCAAAACATTTAATAGTTAAAATAGTTATTTAATCATAAAAGGATAATTTTGAAAATAAATAAATAATTTATTTAATTTAAATTATTATTTCATAATTAAAACAACAATAATTTTGAAAAATAAATAAACATTTAATAAGTTATTGTTTTTAATTTTTATTTATTAACTTATTAATTATTTCAAATAAATATTTATTTAAAATTATTTTAAATGCTTATACTTGTATTTAATGTATATCTTATTTTATGATAATAAAAAAAGTTTAGATTATCAAATCAAAAACTAATTTATATTGGTTTAAGTATTTTGATATATTAATTACTTAAAAATAAACTATTTATCACAATTTCAAATGTATTTATCTATTATTTATTTCAAATACTAAATAACTATCTTATTGATGGTGAAATCTGGTTCAGTGGATCCAAACTTCAATCAACTGAAACAGTTTAGCAACACCCCAAACTGCTGGAAGATAATGCCAGTGAAAACAAGAAAATGAAGAAGAGGAGAGAGGGGAAGGATAATAAACATAGTATTTATCATGCTTCGGCTAAAGCCAATTAGGCCCCTATGTCCATGGTGATTTGTATTCAATATTGAATGGTGGTTTCTCCATGAGGTTCGGAGTTATAGTCATTATTTTTTCATTGTTTTAACAGAGTTTCTGCATGTAGTTTTCTTACTTGCTTGTTACAATGATCTCCTACTTCTATTTATAGAAGTGGTGAAGGATACAAGTATAATTTGATAGATAGCAAAATGATTATCTTCGTCGCATCGGGTATTTAATACTAGGCATTGGGTAATTAATGCAGGGCAAATCATTGCTGGGTTGTTGATAGCTGATGTGTCGATTTTGGTTACTGACCTATCGGTTAGGGATACGTGCTTCTAGTTGCTAACGGACTCCCGTACATGTGCTTGGTTCGCTGGTTTAGCGACTTGGGGCTATATTAAGCGACCTGATGGCAATGCTAGTCGATTTCGCTATGTTCATCCAACAAGTCTCCTTGAGGATAGCTGGGAGGATGTGCTTCAATCAGTGAGCCGGAGTTTTCAACTCGTGTCCGGTGAGTGGACATCTCTACTAAGCGACCTTAGTTCCTTGGGTGGTTTGGACTGCCCCCGATTGGACTTGTCTCCCGTCGAGCCTCAGCTGGCCCAATTTGTGTCATCTGGAAAATACCCATAACATAAGCCCCCTACTCTTAGTTCATTTTGCGGATTAGGAATTGTAGTTTATTGGCATATTATAGTTGCTGGCTTATTCCGATTTCTACACCTTAAAATCTCTTCACAAACTTTGCCTTGTTGGAAGGGGTTTTGTAACAAAGCTTTGAATTATATCTGCTTTTCTCCAAGCACATCGTGTTGACGATGGCATAAGTAATTCTTGCAAACTTGATAATCGTTAGACGAAATGAGCATTTAATGGATTAATCGACCTCAAACAACACAGATAAAATCCTTATATATGTATGTATACAGGGTTGAGCTCATAAATCAGACTTGAAGGATATGTGCCGTGTCAAGTGACCAATTAGTCATATCAGCTCGTCTTGGCTGGTAATGAATACGAGCATAGGAATGTCTTCATCGGCTGCGAGTTTGAACACCAGAACACTTAGGCATTTTTGTTAGTGTGAGATCAGATGCTCTTGTAGGTCGAACAGATGCGTCTCAGCTTACATAAGAGTTTGGTGCTTGAGCACTTCCTGGACATGATGTCCCAATATTGTCCACGTAAGAGTTTGGTGCTTAAAGCACTTCTTGGATACGGCCTATACAAGAGTTTTGTGCATGGCTAGTACTTCTTAGACGTGGGATTTTGCTGTTATTTGGGCAAGAGTTTGGTGCATGAAGCACTTCTTGGACATGGTCCACGCAAGAGTTTGGTGTGTGGCTAGCACTTCTTGGACATGGGATTTTGGTGTTGTTCACACAAGAGTTTGTGCTTAAAGCACTTCTTGGATGTGGCTAATGCAAGAGTTTAGTGCATGGCTAGCATTTCTTGGACATGGGATTTTGATGTTGTCCATGCAAAAGTTTGGTGCTTGAAGCATTTCTTGGATGCGGCCTATGCAAGAGTTTGGTATGTGGCTAGCACTTCTTGGACGTGGCATTTTGATGTTATCTGAGCAAGAGTTTGGTGCTCGAAACACTTCTTTGACGCGGCCCACGCAAGAGTTTGGTGCCTAGCTAGCACTTCTTGAATGTGGGATTTTGGTGTTATCTGCACAAGAGTTTGGGTGACAGGCTGCCTAGACTAATCAAATTACTAAATTTATAAATCAGATTACCTATTCTACTTGCAATATAAGGCAGCCTGGGTTGAGCCCTTGGATCTTCTAATATTAACAATCAAATTAAGAGATGAATAAAGGGGGGCTTGGTTTGCAGTAGCTTAAATGACAGGAAAATAATAAGGCAAAAACTGTTACAGAATTGCAAGAGATAACCAGTCCAAAGGAGTCACTGAACTTGAGATTAATCCATCATTGATCACTAAGTATTCATTTAATTATTGATCATATTCTTGGCCTTAAATCATACAAGAAGCCTTAGGATGATTAATGAATCATTTACTAGTTAAGCACATAGCATTT